>JARHVA010001667.1:2472500-2550000 GCA_037957365.1 Torreya grandis | reverse complement strand
CAATAAAGGTAGATGTGAGGTTGTAGGTTTCAAATTATGGCATCTCAATGGTTCCCATGGTGTGTGAGGTTTTAAACTATAGCATTCTTCCCCCACTTGAGTTGTCGCGTGTCCTTAGGTCATGTGAAATGAGTAGGAAGTATGGGATAAGATAAGTCATCATGAGGAATAGAAGTGTGGGTTTAGAGGTGATGTGATAGAATTTCAAATGAATAACTACAATCATAATTAAATATGCTTTATTAATACCATAAATACTATATTATAATAATGAATATAGTTTCAATGATGAAAGATATGGCATACTTTTTAATAATGATGTTCTTGATGTGACGTCTGGGGACTCATACATGTGTTAGCATGTAAATATTTGCATGTGAATAATTAGTGGATGCAATGATTTGGATAGAATTTAGAATTGGAGTGATTTGGACCATTTTTGAAGTGATTGGGAGATCACCAGTGGTTAGGCATTAATGATACTCATAGCTCACATGCATGTGATGTAGGACAGTCTGCATGGAACAAAGGTATAAGACTTCGAGGATAAACAATTAATTTCATACCATAAGGTGATAATTGAAAAGCTTAGTGATCCAAGTTATGGGTTACAATATCCTAAATAGGTAGCTGAGGGCATTACTATTGAGTGACCTTCATCTGCATGAATTGACTGATAAGTGTCTAAATGCTGCTTATGCCCTAGAGGTTTTGTGCCTGGTGGGCTTGGCTATAGTAATCAACAAGGCTTTCAAACATGAAACCTATGTGCTAAATAAATTTGAGATCTCACTAGTCAACACATTGAAATGATCTTCATAAAATGACTAGACATTGAAAATGAATCATGAGTGTCCTTGTAGGTATAAATGGTAGTCTACAACACTTCCACATGGAAAGAGAAGTTGTATGATTTATTGTGGCTCTGTAGCTTGGTATTTAGGTGTAGTTTTAGGAAATAGATATGACATTTTCTGCCTCAATCCTCCTTCATTCTTCCATGAGGTTGTTTGATGACTTTCATGTAATGCCCAAAAAATAATAACTAAGTCATATGTGAGATTTGTAGGAGGATCTATCTTTCATGCTCTATAGAAAGGTGAGACTAGGCATGAGATGGTACTTGTAGTAGCTATAGAAGTGCATGTAGCAAGATACAAAGTGAATTAAAACTATGTATAATGTGGCCTATAGTAGCTATAAAAATGTCTGTAGAAATTGGAGAAAACCTATGTTGACATGAATAATTGGGATTTGAGGGATTGCCCTATCTCTGCTTCCTTTCTCAATTTACCTTTTTCATTTATTTTGTTTTTACCCTTGAATATCTAGAAATAGTTTTCTAATTAAGCATTTTTTTTATAGATCGAGGTAGTTAGCAAGCTAGTTTTCTACCCAAAAGCTACCAATAATGCCCAAAAATGAGTTTTCATTATTGTTTTTTTAAAAAAAACTCTAACTGATGCTTATAGTAGAATGTTTATTCAAGGTTCTAGTCAAGTCACTTGGAAAGGTGATTTGTTAAGGACTAGGTGAGGGTCTCATTCATCATACCAGTGGAGGGCAAGGATGTCCTCCTCTCCTTTACATCTATGTGTGGACTAGTGCTCTCATTGTTTGGTGAGGTAACATGCTTATCCAGGACATCATTGTATCCATATTATAACTGTTGGCATATGTGACTAGTAAATTTTTCCTGAGTAAGTGGATTTTTATACAACTTAAGTCTATGGCCATTAACTAGTGGATGTAATCCCACTTGATCAATTATTTGGAGTTACACTACTCCATCATAAAAAATATGCTCAATCTTAAAAGGACCAAGCCATCTAGTTTGGAGTTTACCCTTGTGGTCTTTGTATTTAGAGTAAAAAAAAAAGGGTCCAATCTCTTGAATGGAATTTCTTGGTCTTAATGTAATTTTCATGCCATCTAATATATTTCTACTATATAAGCTATGTTTTTTGTAATCCCTATTGTCTATATTCATCTAAGGCATTTAATTGTAGAAGCCTTTTTTGGGGGCTTTAGATATATTCATCCCAAGTTCTAGTGTTATCCATAAGGTCTTGTGCTCAAATTCAATTAGTAAGATATGTTTCTTTTCATAGAAAAACTCATATATATTGAAGCCTATAGTGGTCATCCATGTGATTTGATAAGCCCACACATCTTCAAGAAGCTTGGCCTCCCAATCCTTATGAGATAAACTAATAGTCTTTGTCAGAATATTTTCTAACTCTTTGTTGGTGACTTCCACCTGTCCATTGGAATATGGATGATATAGAGTTGATTTATTATACCTAATATTATATTGTTAAATGAAGGTAGTCATTAAATTAATAATGAATTGGGGTCCCTGATCAGTGACTATTTCACATGGCACATCATATCTAGTAAATATTTATTCATAGATGAAAACTACCACATCATCATCCATAGCATGTGTAAGAGCCTTTACTTCTACCTATTAAGTGACATAGTCAGTAAAAAAAAGGATATACTCTTGGATTTTGGATCAAAAGGTCCTACAAAGTCTAGGCTCTATTTTTCAAATAGTTTAAACACCATCTAGGGCTGCAAAGGCATTTCATCTGAACATGTGGGTCTCTCCATATGTTGACATATATCATAATGAGTAATATATCTTATTGCATATTTATGGAGTGAAGACCAATAGTATCCTAGATTCAAAATTTTGACTATTGTACACTTAGCTACAAAGTGTCATCCACAAGATTCATCATGGTAGGCTTTGAGGATATTTAGAACTTCATCTTCTTTGAGACATCTTATGATGATAGAGTCAGGCCCAGTATATAAAAAGAATCTAGACAACCATGAATATCTAGAACTTTTGTGAATCAATGTTCATCTTTGCTTGGGGATAAATTGATGTGGAAGTAAACCCTGTTACAAGGTAGTTAGGAAATGAGTCATCCACAATGGTATCTTCTTTAGGGAATTGTAGGTGTTATAATAAGTTAGCCACTACATTATCCCTACCAAGCTTATCTACAATGGTGATATAAAATTATTATAATAAGAGCAACCATCTTATCACTCTGATTGGAATAGTTGGTTTGTTTATAAGGTATCAAATGGCTACATGGTCTATATAAACAAATACCTGATACCCTATGATGTAGTGATATAAATTTTTGATAGCATAAAGTACTTCTAATAACTTTTTTTAATAACTATGTAATTTAATTCTACTGCTTGTAAATTTTTACTTATAAAATATATGGCATAATTGAGTGTTTCTTGTTTTTGGTTGAGCATATCTCCTAGGGTAGTATCTGAAGCATCTATGTGAATATGGAATGGAAGCTTCCAATCAGGGCCATGCACAATAGGGGTTGTGGTCAATAATTCTTGTAATTGTTTGAAGGATGTATCACAGGTAGGAGTCTAGAGGAATTCAACATCTTTAGTGAGAAGGGTGAATAATGGTGCTACTACTTTGTTGAAATTATTGATGAATCTCCTGTAGTAACCAACATGTCTCAAAAAAATCCTAACATCTTTCTATTTGTGAGGAATAGACAAGTTTTTAATGATGTTGATTGTTTTAAGGTCAACATTAATTCTTTCAACAGATATGTGGTGGCCTTAGACAATTCTTTCTATCATAAGCATGTAGAGTTTCTTATGTTTGAGATAAATATGGTGCTCCAAATAACATTATAGCACTTTTTCTAGGTTATTGAGGTATTCATCAAATGTCTCTCCATAGACAATGAAGTCATTCGTGTAGATTTTTACACATTCACTGACCATATTTGTAAAGATACTTAGCACAACCCTCTAGAATGTTGTAAGAGCATTACATATCCCAAAGGGTAATAAAGCATAAGCATAAGTACTAAAGAGACAAGTAAAGGTGGTCTTTTCCTGGTCCTCATGAGCAATTCTAATCTGGTTGTAACCACTAAAGCCATACATAAAGGCAAAATATTACTTCCTTGCTTGTGTGTCAAACACTTGGTCAATCTTAGTTGATGTGTTGATTTCCTTGTAATCAATGCATACACACGATTCTCCATTTTTATTTGGTATAATTACCAAAGGTGACACCCATTCACTTTCTGAGATGGGATATATAAATCTAGTAGTCAATTTTTTTATAATTCTTTTTTGACTATTTTTCAAAGAGCTAGATTCATCCTATGTTGTGGCTATCTAATTGGTTTGCACTCTTATTTGATGTAGATATGATGTGTACATGTTTTTAGGCTAATTCCTTGCATATCCTCATAATCCCATGCAAAATCACATTGGTTTGTATGCAACATGCTAGCTAGGCACATATTGAAAGGCTAAAAAATGGGCACTCGACATATTGCAAGTGCTTGAGATCTTTAGGAGTTTGATAATTATGTTGAAAAACATTATAGAGAACTATATTTTCCTCTTGTATCAGCCAATGTGCATGCATGGTCTATAGAAAATACAAAAAATCAAGGGAGGTTGATTTGGATCATCTTCTTTAACCCATAATGTAGGATCTGGTGTAAAAAATGACTATGCTAGGGGATAAAGGACCAATTGCTTAGTGTGATTTTTGTTGGATATTATCATGTTACCGAATCTATAGCTGATGAAGGCATTAGTTGTGGTAAGCCAAGGTAATCCTAAGATAAGGGTATATCCACCTAAATTAGACTTAGGCTATAGCATAATAAAATCTATAGGATATTCCTAAGAATCTACAATAATGACAATGTCTTCAATGATTCCTTTTGGTCTAACTATAGACTTATCAACAATTTACAACATTGTAGATGTAGGATGAATACTACTTAGTTGTACTTTGTGCATGGTTTCAGTTGTCATTACATTTATTTTAGCCCCTAGGTCTGTCAATATGTTGGACAGTTGATGGTCATGGATCTAGAATGTTACTACTATGTTGGGTGAATATTTTGTCGACTAGCTAACTGGTGAGAAAAATAGTTCCTATCACCACAACATAGGGAGATTGGTCATCCAGGTGTGTAGTTTTACTACATCAATAGGGGACAAATCTCTCCTCTCATCAAGGGGAGGTTCCTTATTAAATATGCAGTGTTATATACTATATAAATAAGTAGAAAGTAACACATAGGGGTAGAACAAACCATCCATTTCTTCTTTTTTAGAGATGATGCTCACAACTCAAAGGAGAAATCCTGGGTGATTAGTGAAGGTGCTTCTCTTCTTTCATAAGTAGCATTCAACCAAGGGCTAGATCCCTTCCTAGATAGTAGAAATCCTGGTGAAGCAATAGAAGGCACTTCTCTTCTTTCAAAAATGCTTGTTCCTGCAGGAAACATGAATCTTTCTACTAACAAGTGACTGATAATTGGGTACAGAGTAACCAACAATCTAAGATGTAGCATAAAGTATCCACCTTGACTACCCAAGAGTAAGATACGAAGAATAATGGGGGCACAAAGTCATCCCAAGGTCCTTTACATAGAAAGAAACTAAAAACACACACTAAAAACAATTATGTCAGCACAAAGTCTGAAAGTAACTGGTTTCAAGACACCTTCCTTATCACTTCCACTAGCTATGCTTGTTAAATTAAATAAACAAGAACACATTTAGAAGATAGACATAAGAACAATCTCCTAAAATGATACAAGCTATACAACACAAAGTCTGTAAATCACTTGCTTTCTCATTCAGATAAAATAATATGAAATACAATCTGAGCTCAAAGTCTCAGTATTTGCCTTTCAATTTGGCAAGAGTTTTGCTTCTATGGTTAAAAAGATCTCTCTTACTAATGAGAGAAATTACAATCTTATAGCAACCACGCAAGGCTTGGCATTCTTTCCCATGGGATGGCCCATGCTACAGTCAACACCTTCAATGCACCTTCAGTTTTATCTAGAGGGACCATGCTGGGAATAGTGCATTGCCATAACTATGGCGCGTCCATTCCTCTAATATGTCTCTTCTTAGTATAGACTGTCTAGTCCTTTTCTTGATGTCTGTGTAGTTGTCCAATTCATCATTACTTCATGGAAGAAAAATAGGCTTGCATCCTTGATTTGGTGTGCTCAGAAGTCTACTTGATCCACTATTTCACCTACTAGAAATAACTCTTTCAAAGATATTTCTGGTCCTTTGGTCTCACTCCTCTCTCCCCTATATCAATTTGAGTCTTCAGGCTCTCTTTTCAGCGAGTCGCTTGGTTCTCCCTTTAATTTTTGCACTCTATTTGAATTTTCACGAATATTCCCTCACTTTAAATTTGACATTCACAGGACCGTCAATGGTCACTAACTACTTGAATTGTGTTGAACTTTGAACCTATGAACCATTTGAAAGTTCATTGGTTCATCGGTTCATCAATTCATTCTATCTCTTTTAGTCCATCACTTCCCTACTTAAGTGCTTCTTTGCTCTCTGGTTGAACCATCGCTTTAATTGAACTTGGATTTGGAATCATCCATGTTGCTTCTTTGTCCTTTCTAGCCCTTCTTGTCTAAGTCTTTGGGGGGCCCTTTATACATATTTGATAAGTGGCAAGTTCTATTGTTATGAAACTCATTAGAAACTTACAGAAAATGGGATCCACGACACGTCTTGCCTGAGCAACTTCAAAAGGGGAATGCAGATGCAAACACTTGTTGGCCTTCGTCGATCTTTGTAGATGACACATGGAACATTCCACTATGTCAATAAAAATACATTGAAACCTTCCACAGCCACCATTTGGTAGCTTCCACTCATCCTTTTTTTAGCCACTCCTTTCCTTCCTTTCAGTCGGGCTTTCTTCCTAGGTGAATTCCTTTAGACAATTTGTCTAAAGGACTCTACTTTGCCTTTTGCCTTGTTCATTTTTCCAAAAGAGTTCACTTTATTCATTTTGGCTCATAGCCCTTTGTAAGGGCACTTGACTTGATTCATAGCCCTCCACAGGGGCATTTGTTCCTTCGATCATGGGGCAGCCCCTTGAACCTGTTGATTGAACTAACTGATTGAACCATCTTTAGTTTAATAGTTCAACGGTTCAACCTATTCATTCTTCATTATTTGGCTATCTTTTTGATCTCTTTAAACCAAGCGCATTGAACCAATAGGTTGTTGAACCCATTGAACTGTTGAACCAACGTGGTTCAAGGTTCAACAGTTTAATGGTTCAATGCATCATTTTTTGCTAAGTGTTTTGAAGCCATGGAATTTTTAGGCAATTGAAATTTGAACCTTTGACAAATGTGCTTAACTCTTGCTGATGACGTTGAACCTTTGAACCCATTAAACCCATTAAGCCAAAATGGTCCAAGGTTTAATGGTTCGATTCTTACTTAGAAGCTTGCTGATAGATGCTTTGGTTGAACCTTGACATTGAACCAATCTTGAAAATGACTAAGTGCTGGAAACTTGTTCTTTTGAGAGCTTGCTTCTTTCCTGTAGAGTTCGTAGAAATCAACCTATGAAGCCTGTAGAACTTGGCCTATAGATTCCATAAATTCAAACCTATAGAGTCCGTAGATTTTTGAGAAAGCTTTGAAAAATGCAGAACCTGAATGCTTAGAACAATTTTTGAAATGGGAAGAGAGGATTTTGGTTGTAGGACAAAAATAGTTCAAATGTTGTCCCAAAAATGAGTGATATTTTTGGGGGACAATAGTTGGCTCCAGTTGGGGAACTTCCTTTGGTTGAAAACTTGGAATAGCTAAGGGGAGTAGAAACTAGAATCTCTGGTACCTTGAAGTATGCCATTGGGCTATGGAGTCATGCTACCCAAAAAAGAAAGGCACCAAAAATGAAAAAAAAAATCACAAAATAAAACTAAAGACTATACAAATATACATATGTATAGATGATCTTATCTGATGCCTCAAAATTTGAAGATCCTCAGATGCCACCCACTGTGAGATAGTGAAAATGGCGTTTCATCCTGATAAACCAGTAAGAAACCATTTTTTCCCCAGAATCGGTGATGGGTAAATGGAACTCTCCACCAAGAATCACATTTTCTATGCACTCCTTTTGGCTCTCTCCTCTTGCTCGATGGCAAGACATGGTCTTCTCTCTAAAAATTGTAACTCCTTGCTCTCTTTGTGAAGCGTTCCTTATGCTGACTTTAGAGTACAGTAGTATGGTCCACTACCATAGCTTGATGTTCTGTTGGTTTAGTCTAGCACATGTTTTGATTATCAGCATCAAACTCCTGACAAACCATCAACTTAGCATCTCCTTTGGTGTGAAGGAGTTTGACATCTTGGTCTTGAGTAGCCTTCAATCCAAGTAACAAAGATTCACATTCAGCTATGTTGTTGGTGCTACTGAATTGCAAATTTCATGAAGGAAAAATATCTCCTTAACAAGATATCAACATAGTCCCAGCTCTAGCATTGGTAGAAGAATTTTTGCCATCAGATTCAAGGATCCAAGAATCATTAGAAGCTAATCTTCTATTAGATTTCTCTTCATTTGAGATGGAAGATCTTTCTTCATTTGTACTGTGCCCTACCAATTCTTCTGATGTCTTGTTTGAATTAATTCTTGGATTGCCAGCTACAGGACTTTCATTAGCTGAGACATGAGCATCCTTTGTGGTTAAGAAGTAATTACCCCTACCTAAAGGCTCAAAAAGAATTTGAGCTATAGGGGCTGACATTTGGGTGACCATAATTTTTTCCTTAGATAGGTCCACACTTAGTTCTCCACCAATGTTTAACTGCTCAGGATTGGTTTGCAGGAATTTAAATTCAGTCATTTGAATTTTGGATTTCTTGACATGATCAATTATGTCAGATGACTGAAATGGACTTGGAAGAGGGGATGGGAGTTCATCCTTTTGGTTTTTGGGAGGGGGAGGACCAATCTGCAAATTTGAAGTAGGTGTAGGGATGTTTGAGGCACTTACCTTTCTAGAAATCATCAGGTCCTTTGGCTAGAAAGGTAGATAACTTCCTTGTTTGGTAATTGAGATTGTAGGCTGAGCTCACTCCTCTATTCTTTCTTTGTCAACCTGCTAGGTTGACTAATTCTTAGACTAGGTGAATACTATGTATGATCCTTTGACTGCTTCATCTTCACTTCTGGGTTCATCCTGGTAATTTAGGAAACCAATGTGGAAGTCACCAACTAATTCTTCTTGATCCTCCATGAAGAGATCAATGTCATTTTCTTGATCAAACTTAGGTTGGAAAGAGAAATAATGTTCAATTTCCAGATATCCAACTACTAAGTTGGTTGGAGGCACTTCAAGGGCAAGGTTCCTTTGTGGGGGAAGAAGATGATTTGGCTACCCTTGATTCCTAGCAGCATTGCCTTGATATGGCTAATTCTAAAATGTCTTCCTTGGCATATCTCAATTAGGAGGAGTAGACATACCTTGGGTCATTTGTCTCTTCAAGGCTAGTAGTTCATTTACCAGCTTTTGCACCATTTGATTCGTGGTGCCTGTAGATGGATACTCAAAAGATGAATAGAATTTTCCTTTGTTAGGATCTTTCCTTATCTTTCTTGCCAAGATAAGGTCATCTTCTACCTTAGTAGCCAAGTCTTGAGCAGCAGAAAGTCTATGTATCTAGCCCATCTCAGCAAAAAACTCACTTCAGGCAGCTGTGAGTTGATGGAAAAACACTTGAGATTCTCAGGTGTCAGCTGGGAGATCATGGGAATCCTATTCCTTAGCTTGTCGAAATTGGAAATGAAGTCCCTCATAAGTTCATGAGGTTCCTTCTTCATCTATGTGATTTGGGCCAGCAAGGCATGTGCATCTTTTGTAGGCTTGAACCTGGCTTCAAATTTAGCTTTGAGAGTGTCCCAGTCAGTCATTGATCGAGCCTGCAGGTGGTAGAACCATTCTGCAGTAGTGCCTTGTAGTGTTTCCACAAATAGCCTGACTACCACATCCTTAAATTCCATCCCTATCACACCATAAGCTATGCTGAAGGGTGCAATGTGTTCATCAGAGTGAATTATCCCATTACTAATGAATTTGGGGAAATTATTCCTTGAACTACATGGAAGTTCATGTAGAGGTGGAGTAAGGTTTAGTGGGCCGAATGAGTTACCCTAAGGGCCTTGAACTGCCATGATGGGATTATGGAAAAAGGGGATAAAAAATCTAGGTAGTGTGTGGATGGGCAAAGCTTTTCTAATAGTAGAAAATGAAGCTCTGCCTTGTGTTGGTGACCTGGTAGGGCTAGGAGGAAGACTCCTAGTTTGTTGAAGGTGAGCTTGTGGAGGAAACAACTCAAAATTACTCTGTTGCACTAACTCAAAAGTACAGTTAACAACACCTTGAGATTTGTGTCTTTTGGTATAATGTGGAGTTTTTAGATTGTAGAACAAAAATAGAAAAGAACAAGATCTACTTCAACTTGAGGCTTTAAACTACACACTCTTTTCCAACAGCTCTAATTTTGTAGACCAGATAAAATAATGGAGATGGAGGAAAATGGTAAGGCTATAATGATAATGGGTAAGATAGAGAACAGAGTTGCCAGGGTCTATATATAATGGATAAGGCAAGGAACTACTTCAATCTTAAACTTAAGGCTTCAGACTACATGTTCATCCCCAACGGAGTCGCCAAAAATTGTTGGGTGAATATTTTGTCAACCAGCTAACTGGTGAGCAAAATAGTTTCTATCACCACAGCATAGGGAGATTGGTTGTCCAAGTGTGTAGTTTTACTACATCAATAGGGGACAAATCTCTCCTCTCATCAAGGAGAGGTTCCCTATTAAATATGCAGTGCTATATACTATATAAATAAGCAAAAAGTAACACATAGGGGTAGAACAAATCATGCATCTCTCTTTTTTTAGAGATGATGCTCATAGCTCAAAGGAAAAATCCTAGGTGATTGGTGAAGGTGCTTGTCTTCTTTCAGAAGTAACATTCAACCAAGAGCCATATCCCTTCCTGGATAGTTGAAATCTTGGTGAAGTAATAGAAGGCACTTCTCTTCTTTTAGAAATTCTTATTCTTGTAAGCAACATGAATATTTCTAGTAACAAGTGACTGGTAACCAGGTATAGAGTAACCAACAATCTAAGATGTAGCACAAAGTATCCACCTTGACTTCCCAAGAGTAAGATATGAAGAACAATGGGGTCATAAAGTCATCCCAAGGTCTTTTACACAAAAAGAAACTAAAAACACACACTGAAAACAATTATGTCAGCACAAAGTCTAAAAGTAACTAGTTTCAGGACACCTTCCTTATCACTTCCACTAGCTCTGCTTGTTAAATTAAATAAACAAGAACACATTTAGAAGATATACATAAGAAAAATCTCCTAAAATGATACAAGATATACAACACAAAGTCTACGAATCACTTGCTTTCTCATTCAGATAAAATAATATGAAATACAATTTGAGCTCAAAGTCTTAGTATTCGCCTTTCAATTTGGGTAGAGTTTTGATTTTGTGGTCAAAAATATCTCTCTTACTATTGAGATAAATTACAATCTTATAGCAACCGTGCAAGGCTTGCCATTCTTTCCCATGGGATGACCCATGCTACAGTCAATGCCTTTAATGCGCCTTCAGTTCTATCTAGAGGGACCATGCTAGGAACAGTGCATTGCCATAACTATGGCATGTCCATTCCTCTAATATGTCTCTTCTTATTATGGACTATCTAGTCTTTTTCTTGATGTCTGTGCAGCTATCTAATTTTCCATTACTTCATGGAATAAAAATAGACTTGCATCCTTGATTTGGTGCACTCAGAAGTCTACCTGATCCACTATTTCACTTATTAAAAATGACTCTTTCAAAGATGTTTTTGGTCCTTTGGTCTCACTCCTCTCTCCCCTATAGCAATTTGAGTCTTCGAGCTCTCTTTTTAGCCAGTTGCTTGGTTTTGCCTTTAATTTCTGCACTCTATTTAAATTTCCATGGATATTCCCTCACTTTAAATTTGACGTTCACGGGACCGTCAATGGTCACTAACTGCTTGAACCATGTTGAGCTTTGAACCTATGAACCATTTGAAAGTTCATTGGTTCATTCTATCTCTTTTGGTCCATCGCTTCCCTGCTTAAGCACTTCTTTACTCTCTAGTTGAACCATCACTTTAATTGAACTTGCCTTTGGAATCATCCATGTTCCTTCTTTGTCCTTTCTAGCCCTTCTTGTCTAAGTCTTTGGGCGGTCCTTTCTACATCTTTTACAAGTGGCAAGTTCCTCTATTATGAAACTCATTAGAAACTTATAGAAAATGGGATCCACGACACGTCTTGCCCGAGCAACTTCAAAATGGGAACGTGGATGCAAACACTTGTCAATCTCCACCGATCTCTGTAGATGACACATGGCACATTCCACTATGTCAAGAAAAAGACATTGAAACCTTCTATAGCTGCCACTTGGCAGCTTCTGCTCATCCTTTTCTTAGCCACTCCTTTCCTTCCTTTTGGTCAAGCTTTCTTCTCGGGTGAATTCCTTCGGACAATCTGTTTGAAGGACTCTACTTTGCCTTGCTCCTTGTTCATTTTTCTGAAAGAGTTCACTTTGTTCATTTTTGCTCATGGCCCTCTACAAGGGCACTTGACTTGATTCACAGCCCTCTGCAGGGGCATTTTTTCCTTCGGTCATGGGGCAAGGCCTTGAACCTATCGATTGAACCAACCGATTGAACCATCTTTGGTTCAATGGTTCAACTTGTTCATTCTTCATTATGTGGCTATCTTTTTTATCTTTAAACCAAGTGCATTAAACTAATAGGTCATTGAACCCATTGAACCGTTGAACCAACATGGTTTAAGGTTTAATAGTTCAATGGTTCAACACATCATTTTTTGCTAAGTATTTTGAAGCCATGGAACTTTGAGGTGGTTGAACTTTGAACCTTTGACAAATGCACTTAACTCTTGCTGATGGCGTTGAACCTTTGAACCCATTGAGACCATTGAACCAAAATGGTTCATGGTTCCATGATTCAATTCTTTCTTAGAAGATTGCCGATGGACACTTTGGTTAAACCTGGCACTGAACCAATATTGAAAATGACTAAGTGTTGGAAACTTGTTATTTTGAGAGATTGCTTCTTTCCTATAGAGTCCATAAAAATCAACCTGTGAAGCCTATATAACTTGGCCTACAGATTCCATAGATTCAAGCATGCAGATTCTGTAGATTTCTGAGAAATCTCTGAAAAATGAAGAACTTGAATGCTCAGAACAATCTTTGAAATGGGAAGAGAGGATTTTGGTCTGTAGGACCAAAATAGTTCAAAATTATTCCCAAAAATGAGTGATATTTTTGGGGGACAACATACTGGGCATCTTGGATCTGGATATTTCTTTGGTAGGGTGTTTCCTAGCATAATGTCTGGTAGCTAGCCAATCACATACATAGTATTGGGATATTTTTTCTTGCTTATTGATTTTCATAGACATAAGTCTCTAACAACTTTAGAATATATGGGTACATCCTTGATGGTCTAGAATAGAGAGATTTTGGCACAAATATTCTTGAGCTATCCCATGAAGTCAAACTCAGGTTCAATTGTATGGCATTGAAGGCTGAGACATTCTGGAAATGGTGGGGCTATTTCATCAACTTTATTTGCTAGTTCAAAGAGTTTTTGTGGTGATAAAGGTGGGTTAACATGTTCTTCTAGGGTTTCATCAGCTAATTACCTTATTATGGGTGGTGTTGGGGGTGGTATAAATTTTCTTAAATGGAGGTGAACTTCGCTTATGTTCATTGTGTATGTTGGGTACTGAACATGTTTAGTATTGAATGTGGATTTCATTGACTTATTTGTAAGATTCTATATAGGTTGGGCAGGTAGCTAGTTAGGCTTAGGTGTAGCTTGTGTATTGGGCATAAGAGTAGGAGTTTATTGTTTCTATTGTGGAGAAAATCCTCTTGAAGAGTTTCCCCATGGCTACTTAGGTCTATAGGGCTATTGCCACTAGTTTGTGAAAGGTGGGCCTTGGGATGGTTGCCGAGCTTGTATCCAATGTAGGGAGACATTTTATGGAGGCTATCAAGAGGTAGTGGGGTAGCTTGCTTGAGATGGCTACCATCTAAAATTAGGAGGTAAAATGTTCATCCAAGGATTAGTATAATTAGGAGCAATATTTGTAAATTGTGGATTAAATGAGATAGAATTTACAAAAGCTGGATTTTGTCCCATACCTTGATAAGATGGTCATTGAACTGATGACCTTATTTATGCAACCTAGAAAACCTAGTCATCATCTCCTCCTATATCATGTAACTCGACTATTTATGGTTCTTCAGCTATGATGTGACATACTTTAGGTTGAGCCTTGTGACATCTATATTCTACCTTTTTCTTCTTACAGTCGAGATAGTAAATGGTCAAAGATTGATCCAATGTTTCTTGATTTTGTCTTGAGTGTAGGCTATCCAATTAGGTGGCCATATGACTAATGATATCATATTTCATGTCCTATAATAGGTTACTAACTTTAGTTTTTGATAGGCCATTTATAGCTACAAATGGGAGCTTTCTTCCCCTAATTTTGTTTATGGTAGATCTAGAATAAGTCTTTATCAACTCTTTGATATCTGATAATGGTAGATGAGAAATATCCCCTCCACTCATTAGGTCTAGGGCTTACAGACAATCTTCTTTGACTTCTTTCAGGAAGATGAGTTTCAAAGGTTCTTCTCTAAGTGCACTTTTCTTGATTTTTTGTACACTAAACATGAATTGTTCAACATAGTCCTCTAAAGATTCATCCCCCTCTTGAGTCATCCTAAAGATGTCATATATTCTATAACTTCTCCCTCTTCCATATTCCTGATACTTGGCTAGACTTTTTTTATGTCCTCCCAAGTGTGGACTGAATTACTTCCCAGTCCCATGAATTAGCAAGGTGCTGAGTCTTTGAGTAGCTAGAAAAAGTTTCAATTTTTGTGCATCCTATCTATAGTCATAGCTTTTATAGAGAATATCAAATTCAAACAAGAATGTGTTTGGGTCTTATGATAATGTACCTATGAAACTAGGCAAGGTTGAGGGCAGGATATTTTTCATTTGTGTTATTCCTATTGCATCTAGAATAGGAAATTAAAAAGTAACTCTGCTTAGAGTCCAATTATCATCTAAAAAGTCTTCATCTCTACTCATGATGGATTTTCTTGTGATATGGATACCAAAGATACTCAAGATCTCATCCTCAAATTACGTATCAATCCCTTGGTCAACATGATAGTAAACATTTATCTGGTGTTTCTCAATCTTTTTACTAGATGAAAGGTCTAAAGATTCCCTAGATCTTCCTTTGGTTTGATCAAGAAATGCTTGCTGAAATGTTATAAATATGTTACTCTTTGGAGTGTTTAGTTCATGTATTTCCTCTTCTTCATTTATTTTTACTAGTTCAGCTAATGCTTCCTCTACTTTTGTTTCCTTTCTCAAAGCCAATAGAGCTTCTTTTGCAAGCTGTCTCTTTTAGTTTGTAATGTTCTCTTCTTCAAGAGCTTTCTGGATTATTGTATATTCTTCAACATGATTCTTAGTTATTAAAGGTGTTTATGTTTCTTTCCTAGTAGTAGCTTGTGGCTTGTTTGGTAGGAATACCCTTCAAGAATCTCTTTCTCTCTTCATAAATGTTATGCCACTCCTTTAGTTGTCATGTCCCTTCCTGCATAGAGTTCATTTTTTTAAAATTTTCATGTGTTGAAGGGGGTTGTTTTAGACTAGTTTTTAAAAATAATTCATCAATAAAGGAGTGATAAAATCAAAACAAAAATAGTTTAAATTTTACTTCTAGAAAGAAGTAAAGATTATCTATTGAAAGTAGGAAAAATTATCCTAGGAAGCAGGAAATGAAAGCAGAAAAACTATCCTAGGAAACAAGAAATGAAAGAAGGAAAAATATCCTAGAAAATAAGAAACAAAAGAAAGAAAACTATCCTATAAAATAGGAAATAAAATTAGGAAAACTATCCTAGAAAATAGGAAATGAAAGAACGAAAACTATCCTAGAAAATAGGAAATGAAATCAGGAAAAATAAAAGCATACTTTGTAGAAAATAAATCACTCTTACAATAAATAAATTCTAGAAACATGAATTGGATAACTTATGCACCATTTACTTCCAAAAAATTAGACATCTAGCATAATAAACCATAATGCCCTCACTTGACTTGCCCGGTTGGAACTATATGTCTAGGAACTTAGACATCTGACATAAGACACCATAGTGTCCTCACTTGACTTGCCCAATTAGGTAAAATAGTGCATTAACCAATTTTATAAAAATAATGATTGATTTTAGAAAATAATAATTGACACCCTTCCTGATAATGGTGCCAAAATGTTATGCAGACTAATTACCCAGTGATTACCATATTCATGAGTCTGATAAAACATTAATTATCAACCCAGGGTATATACACTTTTTAAGAGTGTTATCATTGTATATGCATTCTTGATTCATAAATCAACTTACTTTTTTAGTTTTAGTATAATGAATTTATACTGAATTTACCAGATAGATATATTATGAAACTACTTTGATAAAATTACATAACTATTTCACACTTATGTACCATACATGAATCACACCTATATAATCAGACTTAACAATAAAATCAACTCACACAACACACTAAAATTAAAGAGGGTCAAGATATTCACATCAACTCATTTCAAGGGGACCCTTCCTCATTTATAACTAAGCTCCAATCCCTCTCTGAGAGAATTCACAATCTTCTTAAAAATTCAACTTTCTCATTACTCATTTCTAAATACAAATGCTATAGTTCAAAAACTTCTACTATTACCTTGTCAAAATTATCTAACTCCTAGTCTGATCTAGGTTCTACCTTTAAATAAAGAAGATAATTTATTGACTCTTAACCCAAGACACCAAATTAGGAAAAAATACAAATACTTATAAATTATCCTGATCAACCTTCACGTGGTTAGTAACCAAAGTTACTTATTTTGGGTTTGACTGGGTTAGAGATAAGCATACTATTTTGCTATCTTATCTATTTTGTCTCTTCTTATTATCCTTGTCTTTCCCATCTTTGACAACACATCCAATGTTTCCTTGCATGTAAGGAATATGTACAACAACTATAATTCTTCTCAATCATCCATTTGGTTCCCTAAGACAACTAGATGTGTTTACAAGATCTCCTCAATAATGACTCTATTTTGCATAGTGGTTGCAGGCACTCTATAGTAGCTATAGGCAATATGTAGGTGAAAACTTTAATTGTTGTAGGCACTCTGATTAGTTGTAGGTAACCTATAGGTCAAGCCTATAGTTTCTATAGGTATTCTATAGTGGCTATAGGGAACATGTAGGTGAAGCCTATAGTTACTGTGGGCACTCTGTAGTGGCTAAAAGTAACTTGTAAGTGAGGCCTATAGTTGTTACGGGCATCCTATAGTAACTATGGATTAGCAAGATCCTATAGCCTTTCATGACCCTTAAAATGTTTTTAAAAATAAATTCATACCAATATAATTCAATCAAGCAAAAAATAAATAATTCATAACATAACACGTGCATGTGCGCACTTGCGCGCCCCCTGCGCCCCCCGACCCCACACACACACACACACACACACACACACACACACACACACACACACACACACACACACACACACACACACACATGCACACACACACATCAATGAAAATACAAAATCACTTCATTCATTCATTTTCATATACCATGGAAAGTTATGTAAATTACATAAGAAAATACATATACTAAGCATGGATGAGGCTATAGAGTAAGCAATTGGTGGCCTCATCACATGCCATGGTTTTGCTAACTTATTTTTTCATGGTTTTAGTTTAATCTTATCTAAAGTGCTAACATTGGATATTTGTGTTCTAGGTTGTAGGTTTAATGGATCCCATTTGGTAATGAACATGGTTATGGTTTTGTGCTTCAATGTTAAATTTGATCTTTTACTAAACTTGGTTTATAATTGATTAATTAAATTCATATTTGAATTGATGAAACCCTAACCTAATGTTTTATTTGGACCTTTTAATTCAAATTTAAATTTAGCAAGATATTTTTATTTAAATTTAAGCAAGAACAAATTAATTATACCATGGACTTAGTTTAATTTTTATCCCAAGGCTTGGTCATGTTTTTCAACACAACCAAAACTTAGACTAAAAATCCTATGCTTGGTCTCTTTTATGTCCCATGATCCCATTATTCCAATTTATCCTAGCTTGGTCTAAATAATCTCATGGTCCCTTTGTTATAAGGCTTAGCCTTACCCTAAGGTTTATCATATTTATTAATACAATAAAAACCTTAGGCTAAGACTTTGCACTATGTCTTTGTTATTCATGAGGTCTATTTGTTTTTATGTTTCTAACCTTTGTCCATAATATTCATACCTTAAGTCCCTTCTAATTCATGGGGTCCCATTTAATATGTTTATAACTTAGCTTAAATCTTTTATCCTAAGTCCTTTATATATGCTCTTGAGCTTAACTTTCATTCTTATTTTCAGGATCAATGATCTACATTCGCTTAGATAAGATTCATCAAATGGTGCAAGATGAGTCAAAGAATTTAATGGAGTCTAGGATGAGTGAGAGGGTAAAAAGTGTCACCTTCTCATAAAAATAATATTGAGCATCCTATGATGGTACATCCCTTGGATCATGATCTAATGGTTTACATTTTCTCATACAAGGTAGATCAAACAATGCATGCAACATTAAATTGTCCAAGGTTCTATGGATCTCTGTGTGGTTGATAAGTATCACCATTACAAGATCTTAGTACAAATATCAAATGATGTGCAAGAGCCTATTACAAAGAGAAAAGAAGCACCGAGCAACTGCTAAGGGGCACATGCGTGAAGAAGAATGAATGAGGAAGTAATAAATGGTTAGCTCTATAAATAGTTTCAAAGAAGAGTTTAAAATTTATAGTTTCAAGACCACCAAAGACATTCAAATAGATGCAAAATAATGGTCACATGGATGTCAAATTTAAGATATTCCTAGCGATGTCCTTAAAATTTATGGTCACGTACCCATAAAAATGTTCATGTAGACATCATATAATGGTAGTGCAGATATCAAATTTAAATAATAAAGAGATCTAATGGTGTGTAATTGATCTAGAATTTTTAACATAAATTAGAATAAATGTGGTAATGACATGTCATAACCATAGGAAACATAACTAAGACAACCAATAGTGTTCAAACCCCAAGATCGAGATGAATGACATGCACCAGTATGTGCAAGGCTAATCTGGAAATGCAAGGTGAAGGGAGGATTTTAAAATGTAACGGTCATTATTTGAACATTGATGAGTAGTTTTTCCATGAAAGTGCCACAAGGATACCACATAGGTACCAAGATGATGCCACATAAGAAAAAAAACAATAGGAACTAAAGATCTAGTGGACTCATAAAAAGTAAAATACAAATATATGATCTAAGGCATGATGATCACTTAAGTCCAAATGTTTCCACCATTTAAGAACTATATATTTTTTTTTAAATCCTTAGTTCAACCTTGTGATCGCCACAAATCAAGCTTGAGAAATTGAACTATCACCAGTGAAAGTATAATTCAATTCAAAATTGGACTATGGACCATTAGTGATAGATTTAATAGAAGTTCATGCCCATGTGCAATTTGTGAAACAGATTGTCTATAGACCAATATATTAAAAGGAAAAAGTCATTTTCTCTAGAATGTAATAGAAAGGACACCTATCCTATACACTTGTACACATTTAATTGGATGAGACCGATCAACATACCACCTTGATTTGATATAAAAGGGGTATGGCTTATTGTCAAAAATGGGGAGAGTTTTTCAAGCCAAAACTTGTGTAAACTTTTGAACAATTAATGCAAGCGAATAATTTTGTAAAGATTATCCATTTTCATTTGTGTCATTTACTATCATGGTCTCTCTCTTACTTATTTGTTCATAGTTCTAGATTTGAATGGTTCTTATGAATTCTTAGCGTGCATATTTTAATTATAGAGTTGTCAACTTGTGCCAATGCTAGGTTGATTGAAAATTCTTAGGTTCATTTCATTTCCTTTACTCTTCTTACATTTGGACTAATGATGTTTTCTTGTAGGGTAAAACTTTAAAGTGAACTTAGTTCTTATTTTCAAATTTCCTTTTCCTTAGATGTTTTTCCTGATGTGTGATAAGATTTGAGCTCATGATATTTCATGTTACACATTGATCAAGTGCATACTTTGATGATATTTGAAATCTGTCATGATGTTTAGGATGAACATCAATAACAACTCTTTTCTACCCTACCCTTCCTTTTTCTCCTTTTTTAAAACCAGATCACTTTAGCTTAATTCTCATTCTAAATATCCATCTTAGATTAGTTCGTAGATTATCTCTTGATCATAATTCACTCTAATTATCATAGAATAATTCATATTAAACATAGATCAACTATTTATCCATGGTGGCTTCGAACTACCAAACATTATAAATATTTTGAAAAAATCACTTGTTTTGCCTCTATTCTATCAAATATAATAGGACTATCATAACTTTAAACTCATGCATTGAGTTCTTAGGAATTATAAAATGAGAAGTGTTTCTTAAGCAATTTAGGCACCTATAGTATAAATTTAGGCATCAACATGAGGAGCTTCACTAGTGTTAGAAGAAGGTTCAAGCAGATCTTTATGAATTTGTAGAATCTTTGCTAATTTTGGTGTGTTTTGATAAAATATTGATGCAATCTTTGTATATTTATGTTTATTTTAGAATATTCATACAAATACGATTCATATTTGTGGTCTTATACCAATATTTGATCTTCCTTTAGACAAAGGTCGATATTCTTTGAATATCCACGAGTATTTATGGTAAAGATAGCCTAAATCCAAGGCATTTAAGGTTAGTAATATTGGTTTTATTCAAAGATTGACTAATTCTTTACAAATTTGAGTTCATTTGAGATTAAACATGTAAATATAATTCATATTGACATATTTGGACATATCTTGAGCTAATTTAGTTAAAGATAGATGTCCTTTTTTGTTCTTTATACATATTTGTGCAAAATTTTCTTAATGTGTAAATCTGAACATTGTTATTTGTAAATATGAGGTTTACACATTGTATTTCAAACATGATTTTGAGCCATAACTTCCACAAGCATGTTCCTCAACAAAGTATGGCATGGTTAGTTGGATCTTCTATCAATGTGCATGGTCAGGTACACAACTTACCAAGAAACCTTGAAAGGTATTTACCTAATTTCAATCTTAATAGCATTATCACAACTAAAGAACATGTTAGATCTTTTAGATCTGCTTAAAGAATCTCGAATGGTGTTCATGAAGATGTAGCATGTAGATTGTTCCCATTTACTTTCAAAGAGGATTGCATATGAATGGTTCATTAACATTCCATAGGATTGAATAGCTATATGGGATTATTTTAATAGAATCTTTATTGACCAATTTGGTAAAATCATTAGTCCATGCATTCTATACTAGTAATTCACCACTATCAGAAGAGACTCAAATTAGCCTATTAGATATTTTAATTCTAGATTACAAAAGATGTTTATTAGAACCATATCCCCTTATATACCTAAAGAGCCTTTAGCTTTAGAGATTTGCAAGGATAATTTGGATCCCATGACTTATATGTTTCTTAGAAGGTCTATTAGAGTCATAAACACCTTAGCATTGGATTATACTGAAGCTGTAATAATCCGTGATCAAATATAACCTCAAAGTCAGCTTGCATATGCTATCCCAAATGTTAACCCCAATTTACTAGAACTAAATGTCAATCCTAATTATAATCATAATGTGTCTATTTTAAATCAAACAACAGTCTTGAACCAATTGCCCTTAAGCCATGCCTACCCTGGCCAAAATTTGGTGTTCTTGAACAATGCTACAAATGGATTTCATCCACAAGGACAAAAAGATTTAGTGCCCACTAGTAATGACAATAAAATTCATAACCTGAAAACACTAGAGAGTGAGAATGAATCCATACATTAGATGGTTGAAAAGATGGGCATTGATTTTCTTCAATTGTAAAAGCAAGTGGGTAATTCTGAAGAAATATCTAATAGATATTGTTCTTCTCAAAGGTTCAATAGGTTTCATAATAACAATAATAATGAGTCATATAAAGACATGCATGAAATGAATTTTTGTGATATATTTTAGTTGATCATTGTAATGTTCTTGATACATATCAAAGTGAAAAGGCTACATTTGAACCTATGTTTTATCAAGATAGTGTTGTAGGGACATCTAGAATTCCATGAACATCTAAATCCTTCATGCAAGCTTTTGATTTACCATTTGAAGAAGAAAGTGAACCTGAAGATAATATAGAAGAAGAAATTGTCATTCAAAATGAGAATCCCCATAAACAAGATCAGATACAAGCTGGCTTCTCTTCAGAAGATAGCTATAAAGGTAATTCATATGAGCTCATTTCTAAAAGAGAGTATTACCCTAAATAAGAAGACCAATGGAAACATTTATACCAGGATTTCTTGAAATAATTAAGGTATTTTCAAGACAACAATATCATTTTCGAGACCCCAAAGCAAGATGATTTGGGACTCAATTAGGTAGCTAAGATTCCATTCTGCATGGAGGATGAGGATGAATCAAGTAAAATGAATCAAAAAAAATTATATGACACCTTCCAAAGGGTGTAAATATGTGATCAACTTAATTCAAATGGTAAGGTTGTACATAAATTTCATATTCTTTCAGTTGATCAAGATGAAATAGCCTTTCAGCAAGACTTGGAATGTTTTGGTACAATGATTGGTAGTCTATCTCCACCTCTAGCTAAATTTAATGAAGACATTAAGATAAGAATGCTAGATAAGATACCATCATTGAATGAAGATGATATAAGTCACTATCTATCTATGATTGAAGGAGAATTAACACCTCTAATGTAAGACAGAAGGATTTGGGAAGAAGATTATTAGGTCTTAGATTCATACCTTTGATCCATACATCTAAGAATGCTGATAGGAGGTCAAGATACATCACCTAGAAGAAACAAACATACAAGTGGTCCTATCCACAAGAAGATGCCATTGAATGGAATTAATCATTTTCCAAGGTTTTTTAGTAGACTAAATAACTTTCCATTTGATCTTGGAAGTAAGTTATTTATATAGTTAGTGTAGGTCTCTAGATTAGTTTCTTTTTTATTTATTTCCTTGTTGTCCCTTGTTTGTATATATTTATTTTCTTTTGTGTTTTATTCCTTGATTCTAATAAGTCCTTTTAGATAGCCCTCAATTCAAAGATCACCTAATTACTCAAGAGATTCATAGTTTAGAAATGCAAGTATGACTTCTCAACATTGGTTAATCATGGATTATTGAAATATGAGCTTAATGTTATTATTTAGAGAAGCTCACAAGATTGATGGATAAGTTAATTATTCCTTGATATTTTAAACCTTGTTGTAATCTAAGCTTTATTTTAAGAAGGATTGCACATGTAAGATGAAAGCTTAAAATATTAGGACACAGTCATGCTTGCACTATAAAAAACCATTAACTACCTAGGACAAAGTTTACAGCCAAGAATGATTGTCTGAAAATCAAACACTTGACCAAATCCCTAAACATGGCTAACCTGGTTCCCAACCTTTGATATAGAATCAAAATGAATTTAAAATCCCAAAATAATATCCTTATTGAAAACTATCAAAAGGTTTCTGAACAAAGGTGATTCTAGTAATCTCCACCAGGGCTATGGATGCCTGGCTGACAGTGAAGCAATGCCTTAAGTGGAACTAAAGACATCTCTATTGGGGCTATGGATTCCTAGCTAGTATTAGAGAAATACTCAAGCCTTATTTGATCTAAAACATGGTTTCTAATAAATATTCAAACATGTTGAAAGTCAATGTTAATGATTAAACTCATAAACCTAGAAGTTATTCTCTAAATGCTTTGGCAATCAGTAAGTGGAATTAGAGCACACACACAACATGACTAAATTTTGATGTTTGGTTCTAATTTTTCATATGAAATATTTGTTCTAACCATGAACTAATCTTAATAATGATTCTTGATCAAATGGAATAAGTAGCTTAATTATTAGTCTGAACCAGAGTCTTTGAATTCTAACATATTGCTATGTTTCCCCCAAAAACCACCATTTGTTGAGGTGAACATACCCTTATTTCTGAAAAATGGGGACCCATGTGTTAAATTATGCAAATTTGTACCTTAAAATTGAATGTCTACTTGATTAGAGTGTCATTAGCATGATTGCACATTATTTTTATTTGAAGATCATCCACACCATGGTCTAGATGACTTATTTGTTCATGATTCTAGTTTAATCTTATCTAAAGTGATAACATTGGATATTTGTGTTTCAAGTTGCAGGTTAAATGGAGCCCATTTGGGATTGAACATTCTTAGGTTTTTGTGCTTCAATGTTAAATTTATCTTTTAATAACTTTGTTTTATAATTGATTAAATAAATTCATATTTGAATTGATGAAAGCCTAGCCTAATGTTTTACCTAGACCTTTTAATTCAAATTTAAATTTGGTGGGAGATTTTTATTTAAATTTAAGTGGAAACAAATTACTCATACCATGGTCTCAGTTTAATTTTTATCCTAAGTCTTGGTCATGTTTTTCAACACAACTGAACTTTAGGCTAATAATCTTATACTTGGTCTCTTTTATGTCCTATGATCCCTTTGTTACCTTTTATCCTAGCTTGGTCTAAATAATAGCATGGTCATTTTGTTACAAGGCTTAGCTTAAATCCTTACCCTAAGGTTTATCATATTTATTAATATGATCAAAAACCTTAGGCTAAGACTTTACACTATGCCTTTGTTATTCATGAGGTCCTTTTGTTTAATGTTTCTAACCTTATTCCATAATATTCATGCCTTAAGTCTCTTTTAATTCATGGGGTCCATTTTAATATGTTTTAAAATTATCTTAAATATTTTATCCTAAGTCCTTTATTATGCTGTCAAGCTTAACTTTCATTCTTATTTATAGGATCAATGATCTGTATTCACTTGGATGAGATGATCAAATAGTACGAGCTGAGTTAAAGACTTTAAGGGATCCTAGGATGCGTGAGAGGGTGATAAGTGTCACCTTATTAAAAAAATACTATTAAGCAACCAATGGTGATACATCTCTTATATTGTGATCTAGCATTTGCTTGTATGAGGTAGATCGAATGATGCAAGCAATGTTGAATTATTAAAATTTATATGGAGCATAGGGGTGACAAGTGTCACCATTATGGGAGCCTAATTCAAATATAAAATGATGCATGGTAACCTAGCACAAAGATCACATAAGTAATGAGTAGTCATCAAGTGACACACACAAGAAGAAGAATAAGTGATAAATGGAAAGCTCTACAAATAATTCTAAAGATGAGCATAAAATTGACAGTCATGTGCCCATCAAAAATGTTCACATGGACATCAAATGATAGTCGAAAAGATGTCAAATTTAAGATAAAAAAATAGTCTTGGGGATGTGATTAAAATTTATAGTTGTGTGCCCATTAAAAATGTTCACACAAACATCAAATGATGGTCATGTAGATATCAAATTTAAGATAGTAGATAGATCCAATGGTGCACAATCGATGTGGAATTTTCAATATAGATAAAAAAAATATAGTAATGACATATGTCATAATCATGGGAAACATAGCCAAGATAGCTAATGGCGTTCAAACCCCAAGATTAAGATTAATGGACTACATGAGTCTGTGTAAGGTTAATATGATGGTGAGAGGTGAAGGGAGAATTTTAAAAGGAAATGGTCATTATTTGAACATTGATGAGATGTTTTACCATGAAAATGACATAGGGATGAAATGCAAGTGATAGGATGATGCCACTTAAGTAGAAAAAAAATAAGAACTAAATATCTAGTGGACCTATGAATAGAAAAATATAAATATATGATCTAAGGCATGATGATCACTTAAGACCAAATGATGACACCATTTAAACACTATAAAAGTTTCAGAAAAGCCTTTGTTTGACCATGTGATCACCACAAATCAAGCCTAAGAAATTAAACTATCACCAGTGTGAGTATAATTCAATTCAGAATTAGACTATGGACCACTAGTGAACAATTTAATAGAAGTTCATGGCCACATGAAATTTGTGAAATAGATTGTCTATAGACCAGTCTATTAAATGGAAAATGTCATTTTTTTACAATTCAATAGAAAGGACACCTAGCCTATACACTTTTACAAATTTAATTAGATGAGACTGACCAACATACTACATTGATCTGATATAAAAGGGGTATGTTTCATTGTGAAAAAGGGGGAGATTTTTTTGAATGAAAACTTGTGTAAAATTTTAAATAATTAATGCAAAAAAGGAATTCTATAAAGATTGTCCATATTCATTTGTCATTTATTATCATGGTTTCTCTCTCACTTACTTGTTCCTATTTCTAGACTTGAATGGTTCTTATGAATTTTTAATGTGCATCTTTAATTGTAGAGTTATCAAATTGTGTCAATGCTAGGTTGATTGAAATTTCTTGGGTTCATTTCATTTCCTTTACTCTCCTTGCATTTGGGATAATATTTTTTACTTGTATGGTAAATCTTTAAAGTGAATTTAGTTCTTATTTATAATTTTCTTATTCTTTAGATGTTTGCATAATGTGTGATAAGATTTGAGCTCATGATATTTCTTGTTACACATTGGTTAAGTGCATACTTGGATGATATTTGAAATCTATCATGATTTATGGGATGAAGATCACCAACAACTCTTTTCTTTCCTACCCTTATTTTTGCTCATTTTTTTAAATATATCATTGTAGCTTAATTTTCATTATAAATATCCATATTAAATTAGTTTTTAGATTTTCTCTTGATCATAATTAACTTTAACTAGCATAGAATACTTCATATTTTGCATAGACCAACTATTTGGCCATGGTGGATCCCAACCACCAAACATTATAAATATTATGAAATAGTCACTTTTTTTAACTCCATTCCATCAAAGATAACATGATTATCATAACCTATAACTTATGCATTGAGTTCTTAGGAATTATAAAATGAGAAGTGTTTCTTACATACTTTGTGCACCTGTGGTACACATTTAGGCATCAACAAGACCCTTTTGACTCTATAAAATAAGAGCTTGCCACAAATCTTGAAGGGGTGGAAGACCTCTTTGTGGAGCTTGAAGAGGGCATAGAAGCAGCCAAGGTAATCTTTTATAACTTCTCCACACAAACATTAGTCATCACTGTATGCCTCAAAAAGGCAAAATGGAATAAGGATACACTAATGGCATGAGCATACACTTTTAATAGGGCTGAGCATACATAGATCGTGGCATATGTTAATACTTTGAGTGCCTAAATCAAGACCCAAGAGCAAGACCTGGAAGAACTCTTTTGCACTTTACAAACAAAGGCCTATGAATATGGAGCGATCCTAGATAAAGGTGTAATAAAGGAAAAGGAAAGGCTAGAGGCCTTTAAGAAAGAGTTAGAGAAAACCAACATGTTCACCCTTAGCACTACCTCAATAGAGATAGATGACACCATGGAATAAATCAAGCTCACAATCTAGTGCTTTAAGGACTTCATAATAGAACTAAAGGAGCACACTCTTGAGTTTTATGTTCCAAAAGCACTAGAAGACTAGTCCAAGGGTGGACTAATAATTTTATATGGGTAATATTGGGCCTCAAATCTATCTAAGTATAGGATCCATGCCAACATAATAGATACTTGGGCATGAGATAATCACTTGGTATGCTTATTTTTTGTCATCTTGTGGTGCCAGTTGGTAAGTCACTAACCAACTCCCTTTTGAATTAATCATCATCAGGAAGTAGGCATATAGGATAATCATGACATGATAAAAGTAGGGTAGTAGGGCTGATGAAATGATTACATCGAGAATCAACTCAATAACTAGCGTGCTCATTTCACCCAAATACTATGACGTTCCCAAGGGATATAAAAGCCGAGTTAATCCAACTAGTGAGAGGGAGGATATTGGAGTAGTGAATCCCTACAGATTGATTCCAGATGCTATGTTTTCCATTAAAGTTTATATTTTAGTTTGGATGCCTTTGGGGCTCCCCATTGTAGTGCCCAATCTTTCTTGTCAACCTTTAGGCCTTTAACATCTTTAAGATGAGCATTTACACAGTTTCTATTGATATATATATATATACTATGTGTTTGAACCTTGTTAATGATGAATGGTATTACATCTAATGAGTGTTAGTCTAGTTTATGTGGTTTTGTTATATGATTAGAATGACATTGGTTTGTGAAATGTTTCAATAGATTAAATTCTTAGATTTATATTATGAATATTGAGTTCCCATAAGCTTTCAGCCTAGCTATGCATGACACTTCTATAGTGTATGATGACATCATCACCTTATAGAGGAATGATCTAAGTATAAAAATGGCCCTACACCTTGTGATGATACTTATGCCAAAGAACGAGCCTAAGCATAGGTCCTTTATCCAAGTACTCCATTAATCCCCCTCTAACCACCTGACTGACATTAAGTTAAGGAAATCGAAGGCTTGTGCCCATGAAGCTATAAAACCAAATCATTTAAGATTGCACCTAATAAACAATCAGATCCTCCCTAGAATGTATTATACACATGAACTTACCACTGTTGTTTTACTAACCAAATTTCCTAGAAAATAGAGTTGTGCCATGGAGAAACTAGCCCAACATAAGCACCAGTCCTTTCTCCACTACGCTTTAGGTGAGTGCATAAGGCTTGCACCTTATGTGAAGTGATGCTAGTGCAATTGAGTGATAAATGTTGAGCAATATAGGATTATTCAAGGTTTGTGCCATATTGTAACAAGTCTAGATCTGACTTGGACAACTAGATAAGTGTTTGACAAGGTCAATGGATTAAGACCCCTATTTTTTTATAATAGAACTTGTTGGGTTGCTAGATCACTCAATTTATTTATTTAATTTTGGAATCATAGTAAAGATAATAATTTAACTAAACAAATATGCAGTACCCTAGTTATAGTTGGAATTTTAATTTTTCTATTAGCAACCTAATATGCAATCTATTAATGCAATGTATGGTAAGGATTCACATTGTTAGTTTTTGATTTTCTTGCACTCTCTAAGGATAACCCTGTCAAATTTTTGATGTTAGGCTATTCCAATTTCTTTTCATTAACATGAGATGATTATATGAATCTTGGAGATGCTTATGTTTACTAAATGTTTTCTTTTTTTTCATAATATTATGGACAACATATATGTCTTGCATATAGTTATTTGATATGAACCATTGTTCTATATAATTGTTTATTATTGTCCATATTATTACAGTATGTATAATGCCCTACATATTGCTTTTATGTAATTGGAAGTGAATGAATTATGTGTTCAACAAATTATATGTAACATATCCTAGAATTATTAAAAATTATCCAATAAATTATGTGTTGAATGAATATGCCCTAATTAATTTAATTCCTTCAATAAGTAAATAATAAAGTAAACATAAAATAAATTATGTCCTAACTAATCATTAATTATTTCAGCCAGTTAACAATATAGTCAACATAATACTCCTCAGTTATTTAGAGATAATTACTAATGTGAAGGATTGAAATGTATAATTATCTCTTATGGGCTTACAAAACACTTATTGTGTTCATTTTTTTTGTTAATTCGATCAAGTTAATAATATAAGGATCATGGAAAACCATTGACTATTTCATTGACTACTCTAATTTAATGGTATGCTTATTTAGGAAAGATTTTAGGATTTTACCATGTTTTGTGCTTAAATGTGCATCTATATTTTGTGACTCAACTCATGCTAACGGTGGTTATAACTTTTCCATTAAATGGTGATGTGAATGGATACATATAATATTTAATTTCATATTGGTAATAGAAAGAGTGACATAGGTGGTGGATAACTTATTACTATGCTTCTCTCAATTTTATGTTTATCTTAACTTGTTACTCAGTATAAATATTTATTGTGAGTTTGCAAAAAACTTATTGTGTTCATTTATTTTGATAACTCTATCAAGTTAAAAATAGAAGGATCATGAAAACCCATTTACTGTATTGTTAACTTCTTAAACCCCTAATGGTATGATTGTTTTAGATTTATTTTTGGATCTTACCTTATTATATCTTTAAACCTACATCTATATTTTATGACTCAGCTCATGTTGAGGGTGTTTATAACTATTCCCTTAAATGGTGATATGAATGGATGTTTGTAATTTTTAATTTGTTGTTGCTATTGGAAAGAAAGACATAGGTGGTGGATAACTTGGTACTAAGTTTCTCTTAATGTTATGTTTCTCTTAACTTAGTACTTAGTATAAGTTTTTCTTTTGGGATTCAAAACAATTATTGTGTTCATTATTGGTAATAACTCAATCAAATTAATAATAGAAAGACCACAGAAAACTATTGACTATATTTTTGACTATTTCAACCTGATGGTATGCTTATTTGGGAATGATTTTAAGATATTACCATGTCCTCTACTTAAACATACATCTATCTTTTGTGATTCAACTCACACTGATGGTAGTTACAATTATTCCCTTTTAAATGGTGACATGAATGGATGTTTCTAATGTTTAATTTATTGTTTTTAATGTAAATAGTGACATAGGTGGTGGATAAGTTAGCACTATGTTTATCTCAATAGGGAGTTATTAAGTATTTGAATAGGGAATTAATACATAGGGTATTATAAGTTAATATAGTCAAGTATTAAATCACTGGAGATGGAAAACCATTGACTATTTTTTTTCATTTATTAACCCTAATGGCATGCTTATTTGGGAATGATTTTAGGATCTTACCCTGTTATGTGCTTAAAAATGCATCTATCTTTTGTGACTCAACTCATGATAAGGGTGGTTATAATTATTCCCTTAAATAGTGATATGAATATAAATGTTTCTAATGTTTAATTTTCTAATGGAAAGAGTGACATAGGTGGTGGATAACTTAGTACTATATTTCTCTCAATGTTATATTTCTCTTAACTTAGTACTAAGAATAATTGTTTCTTATGAGCTTGAAAAATAATTATTGTGTTTGTTTTTGTTGATAACTCTACTAAGTTAATAATCAAAGGATCATGGAAACATATTTACTATATTGATGATTTATTCAAAAAATTAATGTTTTGGGGGTAGATTTGAAGTTATTTTTAATAGTGTTTGGCTATGATAAGTAGCATGCATGAGATGTTTAATGGTACACCCTGTTGGGTTTTTATCACTCAATTTATTTATTTATTTAATTTTGGAATTATAGTAAAGATAAGAATTTAAATAGAATCATTTAGTACCCTTGTATTAGTTGGCATTTTAATTTTTTCATTAGTAACCCTTATATGCAATCTATTAATGCAATGTATGGTAAAGATGCACTTTGTAAGTTTTTGATTTGCTCACATTCTCTAAGGATAACCTTGTTAAAGTGTTGAGGTTAGGGTGTGCCTATATATTGTCATTAACACAAGATGATTGTATGAATCTTGAAGATGCTTATTTTTTGATAAATATTTTCTTCTTTTGCATATGATTATGGACAACATATATTTCTTGTGCATAAATGTTTGATATGAACCATAACTATATATAATGGTCTACTATTGTCCATTTTATTACAATCTGTATAATGCCCTATGTCTTGCTTCTATGTATAATACCCTTTATATTCTATATAAGGGTCCACTATTAGATCTTTCGATACATAAAGGAAAGGATCCACTAAACCAATTATTATTTTCATTGACATTCCATTAATGGATGATAGACTATCCATGAACACTAGAAATTGACTAATTTGGTGGACCCAAAAGACATGTGAACTAGAAACGTGAATTCACTAGTTAGTTAAGGCATTCTATCTTGATGCTTGTATGTATCATACCCTTTAAATTATATATAATAGTGTATGGAGATGATTGTATGTATAATACCCTTTACATTTTAAATAATTGTATACTATTGTACATATTTATACATAAAGGAAAGGAATAAATGAACCATTAGTCTATATAATGGTATGTTTTTGTCCATATTATTATATTTTGTATAGCTCTCTACATCTTGCTTATCTCTATAATACACTTTACATTTATTCATTTTTTATAATGGTCTACTATATAATATACACTTCTTGTCTTGTTATTAAAATGGAATATATATATATTGGTTCATTGGTTCTTTTCCTTTATGTATCAAGATTATTTTATTTTTTATGTGAAAGGTAGTGTGCCCAATGGTTAAGATAATACTTAATATTGATAATGAAAAAAGTAGACCATTATACAAATAAATGGTTCATTGGTTCATTTCCTTGATGTAGAAAGATGGAAAATAATGTGAATAGACAAAAAATAGACCATTATAAATATTATTGGTTCATTGGTTCCCTTCCTTGACGTAGCAAGATGGATAATAATGTGAATAGACCAAGGGTAAAAATTTCAAACATTCAAATTAATTTATAATATAAATATAGAATACAAAGGTATATATTTAAAATTCCTTTGTATGTATCATATCCAAGAATTATATACATAATGTAAAGGATATTATATAGACAAGTAAGATTCATGGCATTATATAGACTATAGTAAAGGGTATTATACAAGCAATGAATATATATACAAAATCCTTTTTTGAAAATACTTGATTTGTGTATACTATCAAAAATATTGTAAATTCTATGATTTTTTCCTTACCTCTAAAAAAGTGGATAAATGTCCCTTTAGATTTTATATGTGGTAGTATAAACATACAACATTATTGTATATCGAGAGGAAATGCTTGAATGAGGAAATTTAGATATTATCTTATGGAGAGAGAGCAGAGGGGTCTCTATCATGATTAATTTCTTATTGTTGTTCCACTTTATAATAATTCATTTTCATAGGGACATGCACACTCAACTTTTGAATATGAGTATAAAAATGAATTGGAACATTAGGTTTCATGGATCCCCACTAACTTTAATTAAGACCCATACACAAATGACACTCCATTGCATTCGTTTGTTAGCCAGTTTAAAACCTTATCTTATATGAAGGGGCATGAGATATGAAAATTATAATTTAATATTCCATTTATCATTAGTATTTCACTTGCATTAAGCTATTGGCCCTATTTCAATGGGCCCCACTTATTACATCCTCGATTTTGAGCTCATGTTGAGTGTACCAGCTAGTTATTCTTAGAATTGAGGATGTAAGAAGTGGGACCCATCATTAGAGGACTAAGGTACCAATGTAATGGATAGAGGGGAGGGTAGATAGAGTATCCATCATGCATGTGTAGGTGACATGTCAACATGAACTTCATGTGCCTCTTAGATATTTTGAGGGTAGACATTATCTAGTATGCATGTGGAGGTCAACTATAATAATGACCTCTATGTGCCTTCTAGATATTCTGAGGGTAGAAGGATTATCTAATAGTTACATGGAGGTCAATTTTAGTGTGACCTCCAAAATACTCTTATAGGATAGATAGAGTATCCAAGAAGCACATGGAGTCCAACTATTAGTATGACATACACATGCATGTTAGAAACTCTATCGAGGGTCTCTCCCTTCAATTTCATTGGCATATTATCCCTTAAATGATGGGCCCACTTCTTACATCCTTGATTTTGAATGTAACCAATAGGTAAATTTAACATGGAAATCATGGTTAAGGCAAAAACATATGATTAAAGTAAATAATAATTATTAAGGAAAATGAAAACAATTAAGACAAATGTTAGGGGTTAAGCCAAATTGTATTTGAAAATTAAAATTTAATATCCATTGAATGTTACCTTATTACTTCTACACCTTTACCCTATTCTATTTCTTATTTCCATTACAATAGCTGGTACATTCAACATGAGCTCAAAATCAAGGACATAATAAGTTGAGCCCATTGATAAAGGGATAACAAGCTAATATAAGTGATAAAATAATAATAAATAGATGCACGACTCAGTTAACATCTACTAAGATGGTGTTAAAGCAATCAATAATGGTTAAGGAAAACAACAATGATTAAGCCAAATGCTAGAGTGAATGATTATTTAAATTTAACCTCAAATTATCATTCTTCATAGATTTATTTATTCAGTCTTCCTCATCCCTCTTTTGATGGGCCCCACTTATTACATCCTTGATTATGATCTCATGTTGAATGTACTATGTAGTTACACTTAGAGTCAAGGATGTAAGAAGTGGGACTCATTATTCGAAGGATAATAGGGTAATGGAATCCATGGATAGATGGGAGTTTAGATGGAATATACAATAGACACATGTAGTTTAAATGTCAATGTGTCCTCCATGTGCATATTGGATACTTTAAGGGTAGATAGAGTATCCAACAAGAATGTGGATGTTAACTCTCAACACACCTCTATGTGTCTACTAAATGCTTTGAGTGTAGATGTTGTATCCAATAAAAACATAGAGTTTAACTACCATCATGACCTATGTGTGTCTTTTAGATACTCCAAGGGTAGATAGAACATCCAACAATAATGTGGAGGTTGACTATCAACATGAAATCCACATGCCTACTAGATACCCCAATGATAGATGAAGTATATAGTAGGTATGTGGAGGTCAATTGTAAATGTAACCTCCATGTGCTTGTTGGATAATTTGAAGGTAGATAGAGTAAGTATCCAGTATGTATGTGGAGGTCAACTATCAGTGTAATCTCCATGTGTCTACTAGAAACTCTAAGGTTCCCTACCATAAATCCATTTCATTACCATTTTATCCCTCCAATGATGGGACCCACTTCTTATAACCTTGATTACTTTCACACTTTCCCTTGTTCCATTTCTTTTTTCCCATTACCCTATTACTTTTCAACCTTGTGTGTCATTACTTGGTTGAAAAATTATATACTGCATTCATAGGAGCATCCTAAAGGAGACAATTTTTATATTAGTTGGTTACCTATAATTAAATGGATTATTTTCATTGTTGAATCTCAAACCCTTTTTAACATAATTTTAGTTTATCATCTAAGAAGGTAAAACCTATACTTTTGTAGAAGATCAATCGATGAAATGCATAACAAGTTTTTTAAAGTAATATGTTCACCATAGACAACAATGTATTTTTTAAACTTGTATTGTATTGTATTTAAAATTATATTGTATTTAAATTTGTATTGTATTATATCAAACATTTTTTATTTATAGTTTGTAACATTGTATTTTTATAAACATAAATTGATAGAAAATGTTTATTAAAATATTATTCTTTCTATTTTGATGATTAACTATATTATGTCATGTAATGGTATCATGTTTTGGATTGTTTGGTGTAATTTATTATGAAATCCATAGTGGTAGTGGAGGTAATAGTGTGATATTTCAATTTTTCCTATTTTACCATCAAAATATATTTTTAACCCTATTTTATACATCCATTTGACCATCATGCAATATATTTTCTTCTTGCTTGGAGATGATGATTGAAATTTTTTGATATCTTGATTATTTAACTCATAATACTCTAGGTTATACAAGAAAGAGAAAATAACATTTTCAATCAGTAGATATAAATGTCCCCAGTCTACATACACTGCCTCTCTACTAACTTTTCATGCATTGCTTTTTTGGCCATGGTAGAAGAAACAAAGAAGAACATTGTAACTCCAAGTAAGTACGCTTTATTTTACCAGATATTTAATTATTCAGTCATGATATAAAATGTTCACATAATGGGTTTCAAATCCTTTGATATATAAATTTGGCATATAGTGCCTTACATTTAATCCTAGACAATACACCAACAACACATTGCATTTTATCCCTTTCATAAATAGGCAATGCATATAAATAAATGTTGTTTTGTTTACTTCTATCTACATGCTTATATGTCTTTGTTATTATTAAAATTATATTTCAATTAGTATATATTTATCTAATATAATGTCTTTAAAATGTTATGTATGTTATCTTATTAGTCAGTTTCATGATTGTTCCTAACCCAAAACATGGTTACAATCCTTTCAAGAGCCTTCACTTATTGGTATTCAAATTATCTCCAATATATTTGCATGGCATAACTAAATGAGGAATGAATAATTTTTATAGATTCAAGAAATCAAATGATGAAGTAGAATATATGCCAACTCAAATAATTAAAGACACATTGGTTGAAATAAATGACATTGATTTGGTAATTTGAAAACATTGTTTTGTTTTAGGTTGATTTGTTTAATTATTTAAGTGATCCTAAGTTGTATGCAATGCTAACCATTTATAATTTATTATTTGGGCTTGGATATAGATAACCATTGGTGGTTGACAACCAAAATAATATGTTAATGTCACTTAACTTGGACCTTAGATTCCTTCATTTGAATATGTTAGTACCATTAATTATTGGTATTCAAATTTTAACCATTATATTATTGTAATCATTAATGATTTAAAATTTTAATAGGTTTGATTTTTTTAAAGCCTTTTAATGAGAATTTTGAGTGTGACTACCATGGCAAACCTAGGATAATCCTCCATAGCTTCCTCTAACAACATTAGGGAAAAAGGAAACAAACAACTAACTTGGTAAGCTTTTATTAATTTGTTATATTCTAATGTTAATATCCTTTTTTGAAATAATGTGAATAATTGATCTATGTCTACCATTAAAAATATTGTAAAGGATGTGAGTTTTCCCTTACCTATAAGAAAGTGGATAAACATCCCTACAACTTTGATGGTGTGGCTATATAAACATACAACATGATTGTATACCGAAAGGAAACGCTTGAATGATGAAATCTAGATGATGTCTTATGGAGAGAGAGCAAAGGGTCTATATCATGATCACTTTATTATTATTTTTACACTTTATAGTAATGAATTTTCATGGGGAAATGCACACTAAATATTTGAATATGAATTTAATAACTAATTGGCACATTAGGGTTCATGAAGCCCCATTACATCTAATTAAGAGTCATACCCACATGGTAATCCATTTCGTTAGCTTGGTATCCATTCTAAAACCTTATCTTACCTTAAGGGGCACAAGATATGAAAATTATGATTTAATATTCCATTTATTATTAGTCCATCACTTACATTAGATTATTAGCCCTCTGTTAATAGGTCCCACTTATTACATCCTGGACTTTGAGCTCACACTGAACGTATTAGCTAGTTATTCTTAAAATTAAGGATGTAATAAGTGGGTCCCATAATTAGAAGGATAACAAGATAATGGAATGGATAAAAGGGAGGGTAGATAGAGTATCTAACATGAACATGTAGGTCACTATCAACATGATCTCCATGTAACACTTATATATTCTAAGGGTAGATGAAGTATCCAGCATGCATATGGAGGTCAAATGTTAGCATGACCTCTACATGCCTTCTGGATACTTTGAGGGTTCATGGAGTATCCATTAGGTACATAGAGGTCAATCATTATTGTAAAATATAGAATACTCTTAGGATAGAAAGAGTGTTCAATAAGCCCATGAAGTTCAACTATCAGTGTGACCTCCACATGCCTATTGGATACTTTATTGAGGGTCCCTCCCCTCCATCTATTTCATTATCCTATTATCCCTTCGATGATGGGCCCCACTTATTACATCCTTTAGTATAAATGTAACTTGTAGGTATATTCAACATGATAATTATGGTTAAGGAAAAAAATTGAAATTAAATTAAACAAAAATGATTAAGGCAAATGAAAATAGTTAGACCAAATACTATGGGTTAAGCCAAATGTTATTTAAAAACTAAAAGTTAATAAATATTAAATGTTGTCTTGTTATTTATTCATATTTCCCATGTTTCATTTCTTGTTGCCATTACACTAGATATTACATTCAGTGTGAGCTTAGAATTGAGGATGTAATAAGTGAAACCTATCAATAGAGGGCCAATAAGCTAATACAAGTGACACACTAAGAATAAATGGACTCATGACTTAGTTAACATCTATTAAGATGGTTTTAAGACACAATATAATGGTTAAGGAAAATAATATGGTTAAGCCAAATGTGAGGGTGAATGAGAATTAAATTTTAACCTCAAATTGTCATTCCTCATCCCTATGTCAATGGGCCCCAATTATTACTTTCTGGATTCTAAGATCATGATGAATGTACTTTTTATTTACACTTGGAGGTAAATATGTAAGTAGTGGGGCCCATTATTTGAGGGATAACAAGCCAATGGAATTCATTTATGGAGGGGAGGTTAGATGGAATATAGTGTAGATATGTGTAGGTTAACTATTAGTGTGACCTCCACATGCCTATTGGATATTATGATGGTAGACAAAGTATTTAGTAAGAACATGGAGGTCAACTATCAACATGACCTCCATGTGCATGATTGATACTTTGAGGGTAGATGGAGTATCCAATAGAGATGTGGAGGTTAACTACCAATGTGACATCCACGTGCCTTATGGATACTCAAAGGGTACATTGAGAATCTATCAAGCATATGGGGGTTAAATATTAGCATGACCTCCATATTACTATTAGATACTCCAAGGGTAGATGAAGCATTTGGTACGCATGTGGAGGTTAACTCTTAGTGTAATGTCCATGTGCCTATTGGTTAATCTGAGGGTATACAAAATATCAAGTATACATGTGAAGGTCAACTATCAATGTGACCTCCATGTGCCTAATGGATACTCTGAGGATCCCTACCCTCTATCCATTTCATTGGTATATTAGCCCTTCAATAATGGGCCCCACTTATTAAATACTGAATTACTTTCACACTTTTCACTTGTTGCATTTATTATTTTCCATTAACCTATTCATTTTGGACCTCTGCATGAGCTTGTATGTCATTACCTAGTTTAAAAAGTATGCACCACATTAATAAAAGCATCCTAAAAGAGGCATTTATTATATTGGTTGGTTACCTACAATTAAATAGATTATTTTCATTATTGAATCTCAAAACATATTTAGTATAATATTGATTTAACATCTAGAAAGGGTAAAATCCATACATTTAAAGACACACAACCAATGAAATGCATAACATATTTTTTAAAGTAATATGTACACCATGGAAAATAATGCATTTTTTGAACATGTGTTGTATTGTATTTAAAATTGTATTGTTAGTCCTCGGATATCAAAAAGAAAAATATATATTGTGGGTAAGTGTACAAAGTTGGGGGATAAAAAATGACCTACATGTGGACATGATTTTCTTGAAATTTATGAAATCTGAACTTTTGTAGATAATTTCAAATGACTATACTCAAAATTTGAAGATGCTATAAGAAAATTAATTGTAGAATTTTAATTGTAGAATTTAGAGTTTAGTTTTAAAAAAACTAAGGTTTTTTAAAAATACTAAAGCATAACTAGGTCAAATGTCTAAAATTTGAAGAGGGAATCCTATTTTTTTAAAGAAAATAGAGTAGATAGACATCTGTGCAACCCAATATTTTTTTAGAATTATTTAATATTTGTTTGAAATGATTTAGTGAATATTTAGATAAGATATTCTAGTTTGTGACCTATAATGTTTTATATTTTTTTAATGAATTATTATTGCAAGTAAATAGATATAAAACTGGATAGTCGATCATGCAGCCACCCCAACTACCTGATTTTTTTTTTTTTTTAATGTCTATAGAATAAGCCTAGTTTGTGACCATGTAATTTTTTTTGCACTTGGATCAATGATTTATTTTTATATAAACATGAATAGGAATGTATATTTGTAGTATGTCGTGGCTTAAAAAAGATACAGTTACAAATCATCATAGTTTGAACCTTTAAAATGGTCCAAAAAATATTAAAATAATATATTTGGAAAGAGGAGAGTGTGTTTGTTGTCATGGTATTTTTTTTTGAATTTTGATGTTGAAATACAAAGTGTATTTGGTGATTGAAGTTGAAATTTGTTATTTTCTATCAAAACTCTTCGACTCGGTTGTATATTGATAGGTCCAAGCTTTTAGGTCAGGAATCCAAGCCATTTTTGAGCCAAAGGTTTGGTTTTTTAATTTAAATTTGAATAACATGTATGCACTATAACATATACATGCTATAATGTGTACGTGTTCTTAAGGAATTATATTTATATTCCTTTACTTTAAATTTAAAGTATAATTTTACATTTTTATTCCTTTTACTTTAAAGTTATTTTAATAAATATAATAACTAGGGTCACTTTGCATCTGATAAAGTTAGTCTCATAATTGTATGCCTTACGATGTGGAAGATAATTTTTAAAAATTGAATCTAGTCAATACTTAGGCATTTTTAAGGTCTTAGTATTGAACATAGGGATTTTAGGGCATAAATTTTGAAATTGATGTCCATTTTCAGTAAATAAAAAGTAATTTTTTAGTTTTTTTACCTTCTAAATTACTTTCTAGAATTTTTAGGAGTCCTAAGTTTACCAAAATTGAAGTTTTAAAACCACTCACTTTGAACTTGGGCCAAAGTGGTGTGATTAGGGTAGCATAGGTCACATTGATGACCTACACAAATCAAATGAACACTTTATGTTAATTTCACTTGGAAATAATCCCTCCCTCATCCCTAATTACTTCATACATATCCATCATGACCCCTTATCACTTTATCCTCTTTCCTCATTGTCCCTAGTCAGTCTCTCATTGACCTTCACTTCCCTAGTCATATTTAATCACTCCTCCATTTATGTTCACCTCTCATCATCCCTAATAATTCTCTTTTCATCATTCATAATACCTAATCACTCTTTCCTCATCCATAACCATCTCTAATCACTTCCTCCTTATCCCTCCTCATTCCTAATCACAACCTCTTCATCCCTCCTCATCCTTAATCACTCCCTCATTCACTGTCACTATCCCTCATTATCTCTAATCACAACCTTATCATCCATAATCACTCCTTCATTGACCATTACCATCCCTCATTATCCCTAATTACTCCTCATCATCACTCATAATCCTTAATCATTCTTTTTTCATTCCTCATAAAATATAATCACTCCATAATTGACCCTTACCATCCCTCATCACTTCATCAATGACCCTCACCATCCCTCACCATCCCTAACCACTCCCTCATCATATAATGTAAGTAGGTCTCTTATAGGTTTACTCATATATGTCTTCTAGGTTTCCTATAGGATATATATCATTAATTTCTTATTTCATTACACATATTTAACTCCTTATACTAACACAAGTTTCTTTTACTCTAAATTTTTTTACTCTCTCAATAAACATGTTATATTCTTTCGAAGTACACCACCTTTGTATGACACAAAAACATGATCTTCTCTCAAGTATTTTAGATTTATTATAGGTATTAAAATTTATTTGTATCCTCTTTACTATTACGTAGTAACCTTTCAATACTATTATATTCTTGAACACCTATTTTAACCTACTTTCACTTTTTTACCTTCCTACAATCTCCATCAAAACACTTATCCATTTCCATAGAAACTTAATTATTATAGACAACACAATTTTATATAACTTTCATTCAAGAATAAGTATTGATATCCCAAATAATATAATTTTATTTGATTTAAGAGTGTATAATCTAGAACATAAGTTTCTTCCATTCTTTGTACTTAATTCTCATCAAAATATTAAAAAATAGGCTTTCTATCCCTCTCACTTAGGTCTAATATATTGTTTAAGGGGTTATGGATCCAAAATTCTATTAAATTTCATAAAAAATACTTAATGGATTCATTTAAACATTATATATCACAAGGAACACATTCTATATTCTATTAAAATATTAATTTTGAAGAGACTTTGAAAGACTCGACCTTTAGCCTCATTTTAGGCCTATTTGAGGTATGCTAAAAAAATAGTTGTGAATATACTGTCTTATATGGAATTTAAATTTATAAAACCACTTGGATTCATTTAAAAATATTATTATTCACCTATATACAAACTTTTAGAGTGATTAAGTGATGTGGGAGAATCAATCAAAAGATGTAAATTTGTACACAATAGTCTAAGTGAGTCAACTAAGTCATGTGTTTAGTAATAAGAAGAAAATGCATGCTTATTTTTACCTTATAAAAGGTATTTATAGGTATTAATTATCATAAGGAGTCTTTTTATAATCATTTAAAATTACACAAGTAGTTATATTCTCATATTTAGCACTTTCCTACCAAAACCTCATGTTTGAAAATTCAAATTGTCAAAGAAGGCTTGTAAGCTCTTGTGGCTAGTTGTAAAGGGTATAAACCTCTTGTAATGGAAATAAATGGTTATGAACATATGTAAATGTAATTTTACTCATGTAAAGGTAAAACCAACCTCAACTTTATCTACAAATATTACTCAACATTTGAAAAAGGTAGAAGTTAGTATATGCTCTGTTAATGAGTATATAGTTGAGAAGACCTTGGCCTTATTAAAATATAAAATCTATGTTTATATAATTATTGTTGAATATAAATTTTAAACCTATAAATTATAATCTTAATAAATTCATCCATATATGAAAAAGAAGATGCGGATATGAGAAGAGAAGATTAAGGTCTAAAGTGAAGGTCTGCAATAAAGGTTGTAGTAAGGTATATATCTTGTTTTGAGAGTTTGATCAATAAAATAAAGTATTTATTTTGATGTTTGATAGTTATTTTTTCTACCAAAATTATAATAATATGATTTTTTATGATTATGAGGCTAACATGTATCTTCAAGCCTTTATAAAAATGGATGTGTAAGAGAACACCATAAACCTATGTGTAGGTAGGTCTAAAATAAGGGAGTTAGACATGATTTTTGATGCGTGAAAGATAATTAATCATTTAAAATGTAAGATATGATGATAATTAACCTATTTTATGCATGATACTAGATTTATCAGTTGGAAAGAACCATTTTCATTAAATTATAGTCCCTTCAAAATAAGAATAGGCAAAGCCCATAAAAGTCATAGTAATTACTATTGTTTGATGTACTTTTCTGAGCATAATGAAGAATGAGTAATTAATAAAGGTGTTGTAATGTGAATGATACTTTTTAAAAATTGAAGGAGTTTTTTAAAATCTATAATTTTTATTAAATTCCTTTTATAATTCTCACCCTAAAACCTTAAATTCTAAGACAAGATAATTACAAGAAAAAGAGCTCTAGATTAAAAACAAGCCAATAAAAACGTGTAAAATTTGGTTTATAGTTTCTTTTAGACCTTATTTACATTGTGAAAAAATTATAATTATCTAAAGTATCCCTAAATGCATGATATGAAGGATTGTGTTTAAAGATAGTTGTGTATAAGAGGAAAACAAGGGTTTTATCATATGAAAAGGTTTGTATCCTCCATCAAGATCTTCTAAATGTCTTTAAATATATATAAAGTTGTAATTAATGGTTAATAAGTGTTAGGAATGATTATTGGTCTTTAAAGTTAGTACATGAATATGAAGTCATATCTTAACAGTCTTAAAACTATTTGTGAAGGTAAGGATTGAGAGTCTTAAAGGAGGGTCTAAACTCTTTGGTGAGTTGTTACAAGTGAAAAGACTTTGGAATGAATTAAAAAAAATTGTGTGATAAGGTTAAGATACTAGGTAACATATATTTCAATATATTATCCATTGATTTGAGTATAGACCTAGGTTCAAAGCCTCAAGAAATAATATCAAGGTTATGGTGTAAAAATATCAAACTTTATCTTATGTAAAGAGATCATAGGCCTCAAAGATAATTAAGAATATATTGAGTGGAAATTGTGAAACTTTATGAAGAGTATAATCTCATTGGTATTAAAATACCAATCTAATAGGATAAGAATATTGATAAGGTCTAGAGTGAGAGTAGATCTAGGAGAGAGTGATTGTAGACCTATAAATGAAAAGTGTGATTGTTTAGACCTATATTGAAGTGGATTGAAAATCATATGTTAAAGATAAAAAACTAATAAAGTTTAATTAGATCAATAATTAACCATAAAAAAGTGACAAAGATAGTCATAAAGTACAAAGGACCTTAAGGTCAAACAAGAACAAGTAAAAGTGTGAAGAAGTGTGGGTATAAGCCTAAGCATCATCAAATTAAGCTAATGGTATTGACCACTAGTATTATTAAGGATTAGTAAGGACAAGGATGGAATGAGTAGAGATGAAGAGGGAGTCATTAGGGATAATGAGGGATGGTGAATTTAAATGAGGGAGTGATTAGGGAAGATGAATGAGTGATTAGGGATGATGAGGGATGGTGACAATTAATAAAGGGGTGAATAGGGGTGATGAAGGATGAGGAAGTAATGATTAGGGATGATGAAACATGATGAAGTAGTGATTAGGGATTATTAAGGATGGTGATGGTCAATAAAGGGGTGATTAAGGATGATGAGGAAGAGATTATAAATGATGAGGAAAGGTGAGGGTCAATAAGGGAGTGATTAGGGATGATGAGGGATGACCAAATGATGATTAGGGATGATGAGAGAGTTATTATGGATGTTGAGGGATGGTGAGATTAAATGGAGTGACTAGGGATGATTAAGTAGTGAGTAAAGGTAATGAGGGATGGTGAGGGTCAATGTGGGAGTTATTAGGGATGAAAATGGATGAGGAGCGAGTGAGATGATGAGAGATAGTGAGGGTCAATGATGGAGTAATTAGGGTTGATGAGGGAGTGATTAGAGATTATTTTTGATAATGAGGGTTAATGAAGGAGTGATTAAGGACAATGAAGAATGAGGTGTGATTGATTTAGGGCAATGAGGGATGAGTAATAAGTGATTAGAGATGAAGAAGGGATGATGAGTAAGTGAAATTAACATAAATTGGTTGTTTGATGTCTATAGGTCATTAATGTGACCTATAATACCTCAATCACACCAATTTGGATTAATTTTAAAGTGAGTGGTTTGAAAACTTCCATTATGACAAACTAAGGACTTCTATTAATTCTAAGAAGTAATCTAGAAGGCAAAAAAACTTAAAAAATGACTATATGTTTACTAAAAATAGACATTAATTGTAAAATTTATGATCTTAAATCCCTAGGTTCAATACAGTGACCTTGAAAATGCCTAAGTACTGATTAGACTAGACTTTTAAAAACTATAAGACCAACTCTATTAGATGTAGAGTGACTGTAATTTATTATATTTACTAAAATAAATTTAAAGTATAAGTTTACATTTATATTGTTACATTTATTTTAGTAAAACATCTTCTACAAGACCATATGTAACTACCAAATATGTTTTTTGCATCTTTTTTTTATGTAATGCTTTAGGAATGCGTATGCATTATACTGTGTATGCATTCTTGTGGCATTGCATATCAAAGACACAAAGCATAATTTCATGATTACTATGTCATAAGAATGTGTACATGATATAACTCATACACTTTTATGTTTAGTGTTTTATGAGAATAAATTCAAATAGTGCATGTGTTATGACCATAACATGTATACATTATAGTCATAGCATGTACGTGTTAGGGAAATGTCCACAAAATTATCCCTCAACTCTATATATATACCATACATTATTAAACCTATCATTATCTATCACCTCTTTGTTATGGATTTGAAACTCCTTACATATATTAATTTCTTCTATTTCATCCTCTACTTGCATTCTTACATCCATTTTTTATTCACCAAGATTTTGCAATTGATTATTAATTTTTTAAAACTTGATTAGAGGTAAGTTTCTTTAAAACCTTGTTTACATTCTACATAACAACCTCATTGATTTACTAGTTTTTCTTCCCCACTCTTATCTGTAAAAAATATTTTTTCATATTTTTAAGGTCTTATTGTATATTCAAAATCACTCTCTTGAAAAAAAACCCCAAAACCCTAATTTTTTACACTTGTCTCTTTTTTCCTAAAACTCCATTTTCTCTCTTGGTTTTTTCCTACCTTTTTTTCACCTTCTCTTGCTCCTAAATCCTTGTCTACATCTTAGGAGGACACTAGGATGAATTATAACAAACCCATTAGTCCCTAAGAGGTTGTTGACTCACTTATTAAAACCTGATGGTGCTTTAAACACACCCATTAGAGCCTGAAGGAGTTTCAAGCACACTGGTTAGAACTCGATGGTAGTGCTCAAACTACCCCTATAAACTGACCCTAATTCAAAAAGACTTAATTTTAATCCCTTTACTATGTAAGTAATTTTTATAAAAATAAAGGTTTTTTCTATGTTATCAATAGATCCTCTTCTCTAGCTATAATAGAGTGTGGGGTTTGTCTCACAGGAAGTTTGATTCTTTTAGATTTCAACATCCAATACTCCTACCAAGGGTACTCCAAATAAAATACTCCAAAGAAGATTCTATAAGGAGAAGAGGAATTAGATAAGAAATACTTATTTCAAGGTGTTACTCCTCTATCAATCTTGGATTCAAATGTTGAGAACATAACTGACACTAATATAGGATATATCAACATAAAAGATTTATTGAACATAATCAATGGGGTGCATAAAATAAACTATGTACAAAGTATACATGATAGTGGATTATAAAATACAGTTATTTTTCCAACCTCAATTAAAAGTCCATAATTGGTCTTAACCATAGCTGAGCACTATGATATTGAGAAAATACAAGTGTTGAATCCCAAAGGAGAATATGTCATATTTTTATCTCTAGAACACATTGAAAAACTATTATAATTTCTAGAATGAGAGTCATATGTAAACATGACATTTGATTCAACTCAATAGTTCTAGGATGATAATGTTAATTATTGTGAAAAATAGGTGAACAAGAAATGACTAATAAAACCTAAACACTCAACAACAAGGCTTCCAAAAACTATATACAGATTTGAATTTATGAATTAAGTGAATGATATGGTTAGACTCTTACATAGGGTAGTTGAAAGCTTTATTTCAAGGCACTCTTATACTTATATGTAGAGATACATATGGATCATTCATATAAATAAGTAATACATAAATCAAGGATAGTTGATCAATGATTTATTTCATAAGTAGCTAATCAAAGTCAAAACAACTTCAAAATTTTACATGACTTCATACCTAGTTTATGCATTTGCTAGGAGGATATTTAATGGTGGATTTAATTAGGTTGGAAACATCAAAACTACAAAAAAAATATGAATTATATCCTTTTATTACACTAAAAGAAAGTGTTCATCATTTTTTAAGGGTAAATGATGCATTCATTCAATATACTATTCAAATGTTTTAAAAATAATCCTATAACATAAAAATATCTATGGAAGCAATGACAAAGATTATTAGGTGGGGAGCTTAGTTCATCTAATTCCCAACTTTTTCTTAACTAAGGGTTTATATATGTGATTTTTCATTATGCATGCATCTTAAGTATGTTGATGATAAATGAGACCTATAAGAATTGGTAAGCTAATTGGTGGAAACTCATAATTTCCTATCTAGTAAACATAAAGCTGGAATGAAATTTCCTATCTCCATTGGTAGATGCACATGCTCATCATTGGCTAAGGAAAATTTGGTTGAGGAAGAGATGACACATGTTACTATAAGGCAATTTGAAAGCAAAGATTATTTTAATATAATAAGTTTGTTATCACAACCCTTGGGTCTTCTTATTATCATGTAACTCATTTTGAAGACTATTGGTTGGATTGTAATGATGAAAAGGATGTGGGAATTAGATATTGATCATGATTCATAATGAAACAAGTTGTTAAATTTTCAATTGTAAAAGTCCCTAAGAAAATAATTGATGATGAGGATACACTGGATCTCAATTTTTAAAAAGAAAAACTTGAATATGAACCAATTCCCAAGATTGATTGGAGTAAAAAAGAATCAACTTCTCTTATGAAAAAAACTCAATGTGTACTCGAGATAACATTGAAATGGATTAAAATTAAAGGATTCAATGTTGATCACGTAGGTTTCCCATCACCACCAACAATAGAGGTTGGATTAGGGAGCTTACATAAATAACATCAAGTAGAAGCTGGAGCATCTCAAGTAACTAATGAAAGTGAAGACCTCCTTGAGATAGAAGGAGAGGCTAAAAACCAAACTATCCCAACAACTTCTTTGAGTTTTAGGCCTCTTAAGCTAAAAATTAAAAGGTTGGGAAATATATCTTCATGTTCTCTAATTACTTATATTGCTTAATAGGTTCCTCTTAATAGTTTTGTTTAAACTCAAATGTTAGTAATAAACACTAGTTAATAATTTATCACATCCGACTCCTCATTGTCACCAACATGCTCAGTTTAACTTGATGATTCTCTATCTTTACATCCTTTACTAAATCTTGAACTGATTTTTGAACCTTCACCCAAGACCCCATTTTCTTTGGTTAAAGAATAAAAATATGAGATAATATTATAAGAAATACAACCTTTAGAAAATATCTTTCCTTCTCTTGATTTCTCCCCAAAATCTAAGTCTATTCAAATGCAAAAATATTTGGTCAATGTTGGAATTAATAATTGGGTTGATGAAATGTTTAAGAAAAGGAAGAATATTGTAGAACCACAAATATTGATTTTAGTGCAATAACTTCTATTCCCCCAAAGATAATCAAGAAGCCCAAAATTGTGACAAGAATAATCAAAGAAAAAGGAGAAAAAATATTCAGAGGTAGTTATCCCCCCTATAGGAAAGGATAAGGTTAATGTTTCTACGTTAGATTATCAAATTTGATAAAATTACATTTGGGAAAAGCTACAAGATAAGGAATTAAAGAGGATTTTCAAAATGCTATTTATAATTTGTTTGAAAAATGGACCATGATAATGTGAAGAAAGATAAGATCAAAGAGAAACTTGAGAAATTGATAACATTAGTTCATGAATTGATAAAAGCAATTCAATCTTATTCTTCAGTTGTTAATCATATTTTAGATACTAAAACATTAAATGCGGTAGATAAAATTAGAACTATGGAAAAGGCAACAAAGGATTTGTCAGAATAAATTCTGTAACCTGGAGTTAGTTTTATTGAAGCTAGAATGGACCTATGTTTTGAAATCCAATTAGAATATGATGATGAAAAAAAAATGTAGGACAAAAATAATAAGTATAAAAATAAGAAGAATTGCTTCTTGAATTAAAATAATTTTCTAATGCTAATTTAGATGATCTTGTAAAAGTAAAATTCATTAAAAAGATGAAGTTGTGTATTTTATTTAATTTCTTAGAGCTACGAGGTTCAGGATTCATATTATTAGAGAAGGTATCAAGAAATTATACAAATTTAAATACATGTGAGGAGATGCTATTATCAATATAATATGAGGACTCTATAAATATCATTGTACAATCACTGATGACAATAGAAAAGTAGTATTTCAAGATTGTCATACACCAGTTCAAGAAAAACATTGACATGATTCTAACTCTTAAATTTGCATTCAATTTTGGGTCAATTCAAATATTGATCAAATATTAATTCAACATGGATGATCCCAATGCAATAGTAAATAAACATCACATAATAAATAACAAAATGGTGGAACTCCATTATGATGTAGAAGTGGCTTTCACATATTTAGATGGTCTTGATGAAAAAAAGGTTCTTGAAATCCTAGAGATATTTGATAAGTATTAGAGAGAGAATAATTAGTTGCAATAATAGAATGAATAAAATCATATTTTTATCAGTGAAGGATAAGTAGATTGATGTGTCAAAAAATTTGGCCTAAGTTTATAACTTAATGTTTTCAAGTCATGTAATGTATTAGTGATTTACACATTGTTTTGCATGCAATTGTATCAAGAGCTTTTTGCAAGTTTTGGTTTGTGTAAATCCATTTTTTCACTCTTTCAAGTCATGAAAATTTGTTAACATGATTTTATAAGTTGTAAAAACCCCAAACCAATTTTTCAAGTCGTGCAAATTTCTCAACACATTTTTACAAGTTTTTAGGTTTTGCAAATTCACTGATGTATTTTTACAAGTCTCTAAATATGCAGAAAATGTGGTTATACACTATAACCATCCAATTCAATATATAAATATAAGTTAGGGGCTCATTTGAAAGGGTATCTATAGTTATAAACTTATGATAAAACTTTTGAAAGTGGAAATTATATTTGTAATCCATCCAAGATCTATACAAAGGATATTTTTATAAACTTTACCTTTAAATATTTCTATGCAAATAATTTATGCATCTACTATTTTAATGTATTTAAATCTTTAATTTCATAATTTTGTCATAGTTATTACAAACTATTCAGAAACCATGCAAATTTTATTGTAGTATTTATTTGTAAACCTATATTCGTTATTTTCATCTTGGAGAAATCTCAGTGAGTTAGAGAGTAATTGTTTACTTTCTAGCAAGGAAATAAAAAAAATCAGTATTTATATAGTTGTTTTGGTCTATGTTGTGTGTTTATTCAAACACATATATGTCTTTGCTATCGATTGAATGAGAAAGGTTTTTCATTATAGAATAAATACCAAACTTATTGACATTTAAAATAGTTTTTTTAGATGTACATATTTGTATATATATGTATGTATGTATGTGAAAAATATAACATTACCAATTTCCCAAATCCAAAAAAACTATTTTAAATGTCAAGAAGTTTGGTATATATTCTATAAGGAAAAAACCTTTCTCATTTAATCGATAGTAAAGACATATATGTGTTTGCATAAACACACAACACACACAAACACACACAGATATATATATATATATATATATATATATATATATATATATATATATATATATATATATATATATATATACATATATATATATATATATATAGACATATATACATATATACATATATATATATATATATGTATGTATGTATGTATGTATGTATGTATGTACGTATGTATATTTATGTGTGTGTGTGTGTGTGTATACATATATATATAGATAGATATATACACATATACATATACATACACATATACATATACATACATACATATATACATACATACATATATACATACATACATACATATATATATATATACACATATACATACACATATACACATACATACATACATACATATATATATATATACATACATACATATACATACATATACATACATACATACATACATACATACATACATACATACATACATATATGTATGTATGTATGTATGTATGTATGTATGTATGTATGTATATGTATATGTGTATGTATATTTATGTGTGTGTGTGTATACATATATATATAGATAGATATATACACATATACATATACATACACATATACATATACATACATACATATATACATACATACATATATATATATACACATATACATACACATATACACATACATACATACATACATACATATATATATATATATACATACATACATATACATACATATATATATACATACATATATATATATATATATATACATACATATATATATATATATATACATATATATATATATATATACATATATATATATATATACATATGTATATATATATATATATACATATATATATGTATGTATGTATATATGTATGTATGTATATGTATGTGTATGTATATTTATATGTGTGTGTGTATATATATATAATATATACACATATACATATACACATACATATACATATACATATACATATACACACATATCTATGTATATTTGTATGTATGTATATATATATATATATAGATACATATACATACATACATACATACATACATACATACATACATACATATATATATATATATATATATATATATATATATATATATATATATATATACATACACACACACACACACATATGTGTGTGTGTGTGTGTCTGTGTGTGTGTATACACCTTTAAATACCTTAGTCATTATTCCTTTCTCTAGCCTTTTCATACTTTCAGGTTAAAATTACTACCCTAATGAAACTCATTTTTTTGTTGTAAATATTCTATTTTGCTGCATTATTTTGGCTTTCAATAGAGGTATATCTTCATGCTAATAGGAAAGGTACTTTTTCCCTTCACTATTAATGAGAAAAATCTATTTTTCCCTCAACAAATTTTCATGCCAACACTATCTATTAACATGTAACTAAAAATATAGAAGCCAATGAGCTAATAAAACATGTAAAACTTAAAATTATTTTTGGATTTTTATTTTTTTTGGTATTTAGAATATTTTTAAAATAAAATGTTATCCTATGATCTCATCCAAAGTATACCCATGGGTATCTCCCCACTAGGAATATAATGTAATAAATTGGTGTTACTAGCAAGGATCATGTATAAGTGTAATATTTGGTACTATAGGATTTGTAATGCTCTACATATGTATAATAGGAATCTATAGTCATGGAAAGATAGTAGAATAGGTATGGGTTCATGGAACCCATCATCGAATGCTATATGATTTATTTGAAGTAGTAGTTATAGAAACATGATTAAGTGTTGTAGATATTTGAATATGGTGTGTAGCAGATAAGGATTTCATGGAATACACTATGTGTCTATGATGCAATAGTCTCTCAAATATGAGCCACCTAAGAAAGTGGATTGACTATTCGATACCCTTTCATATAAGATTAACCTTGGTAGTTTTGATAATTAACTACTTGGGTATAGACTTATTTTATTCAAGTAGATGTTCATTTTTAATTCCAAAAAATATAATTACCTATTGGCATGAATGTATTTAACACACCCATGCACTTGATAAGGTAGTGATCATATTTTATGTATCCAAGATGATCTCAATAAGATATTAAAAAAACCTATGTAAGTGATAACATAAAGGGTAATAAACACATGTCCTAGGCCAATCTATAAAGGTAAATAAATCTCACTAAGAACATGGTGTGAGGTCCCATCGAATGCTCTAAATGATCTAGTCAAAATATGTAAATAATTATGCATATAATCAAAATGCATAAGTAATGTCATGATGTAGTCATTATTTTATTAACCATTATCAATCATAACACTATGCATAGGTTGGTGATCAAGGTATGCTGAAATGAAAAAGAAATGATGATATGAGTCATCATCCATAATCTTACTATATTCAAAATTAATAGAAGGTATTTGGACCATAGGTATTGTATGTTACATATAAGTACCAATAATAACATATAATGGGTGCCCATAATGTGATGGAGGGTGTGCACTATATGTCATTTTCACTTATGGATCCTTCTTAGAATGGTCTTAAAAAGGATTATTAAATATCTTTAGATTATGGTGATCACAAGGTTGTAAATTTTATTCCTTTGGAGGATCAAAAAATGTAATATTTTTATCATCAATAAGGTCCTAAACCTTATGCTAAAGGTAAATAATCAATTTGTAGAATGTCTTGGGCCTTGGTGATAGTCACAATAAACATTGGTATCATATCTTTTGGGTAGAGGTCAAATAATATTAACCTCTATGGGATGAGAGAGATATGAGGTGACACTCCACAAGATTTAAAAGTAGTGAAGTTTGAGACTCAAGTAAATGTGTAAATTATCTCTTTGGTTCATTAGATAAGATAAAATTATTAAGTTATTAATGTATACATATAATATGTGTATTAAATTTAACACTTACTAACACTTTCTCTCTTGTAAGAACCCATTACATCTCAATCACTTTGAGTGCATGCCTTAAAGGGTGTACTAGGATAATGTGAGAAGACCATTAATGCTTCATAGGATTGTTGTTCCCTATACTACCACTTGTTATTTACACAACCATCTACTAAAAAACTTCCCTAAGCTTTGTCTTCTCTCATGCACCCTCATCCAACCATTTTGCACCTTCATTAACCCCTTCTTAAGCCTAAAACCTTTTTTTAATGTTTACATTATAATTTTATCCCCATATAACCTAAACTCTAATTGATAAAAATCATTTAGGGTCTAGGTTGGCCCTTGGCTGACCTAAACCAAGACCTAGTTTATTTTTATAAATGATGATACAGAGTCGATTGGGCCAACCTTATTGGTGAAACTTTTATAAAGGTTTAAGGTTAGATTCAAATATATATACACATTTATTTCATCATTTATTATAAAGTGAAGAAGAAGAGTATTATATTGCACATCTTCTTATCCAACATTATACTTGAGGAATATAGCTTAGGGTTTTAATACATTCTTTGGAGATATGCATATTGTCTCATGAAGAAGTCTTTTAGATGAATAGAGAATTTATGTAACCTATAGCTGACTTGTCCTTGTTATCATTACATACCAAAACAACCTCTTGCAAAGCACTTTTTCCAAGGGAGAGATTAAGGCTCAGTGAGTTCATCTTCAAAGGTAAGTATTCATAACTTCATTCCTCCTTTGTAAGAGTAGATAAATTAAAATTTGTACTTCTCTCCCATGCATTAGGATTTCCTATACATTGATGTGAGTATAGATCTTCTATGCATGTTTACATTTTATCTTTATTACCCCCACTTATGTCACAAGATTTGGTGAGCACTAGATTAGAATTTACTTTAATTTGAATTTACTTTGTGAATATGAAAACATAGGATCTAGATAGGGTTATTTCATAGTGTTATTTGACTAGAGGTTTTGGATCCATCTCTAGTGATGTTATTGTGGTAAGAGATCTTTTGGTTAGGTCTAGAGGATCAATTTTGGTCATGACCCCAAATATCTAATGTATCAACAATAAGAAGTGTAAGTAGGATTTATCTTCTCTAAGATAGGATTGATTAATAAATCAATTAAATTTCCCTTTACATACATTTTGGTGAACCTGACATGAATTAAACTCTTATAGTTTTCTTTCAATATTTCATTTGGTCATCATACTATATTTTTATATATTTGTAGTACTATATTGAATCGATCGATATAGCTCTAAAATTCTATGTGTAGGTTTAACACACAGTCACTCCAAAATGACTCTTTTCTATTTGTGGAGGGCTTCACCAAATACAAATTACTATATCAATTAGTTTAGTATGGTATTCTTTTTCAACTCCATATTTTCATACATAGTCAAACCAATAAACTTTATATGCAATTCTCTTCTTTCAGAAAACATGTCTACAAACATAGCCAAGTTAGTAAACTCTATTCGTAACTTCTCTTTTAGTATACATGTTTCACAAACTTGATCAAATAGGTCAACCTTGTTAAAATAATTTTGAATCAACATTTAAACATCACAACATAAAATTGTACAATCTAAAAATCTTCAAGCCCATCAAGGTTCATTTATTTGTCTTTTTGTCATTTTAGTTTTCCTTTTTATTATTATTTTTCATAATTTTGCAATCTATAAAACTATAGCCCTATAACAAACTAGGTTGACTATTTGACACAATTTTGTAGTATGTCTTCTATATTGAAGACATAGTCGAACTATTCGCCTATGATCTTTTAGATCTTCTAGTTGACTCTATCCTGCACTATTTGGATACAATGTTTCTTAAACTGACTTTGTACTTTTATTAATCAAGGAATTAACCTATATTTATTAGTAATTAATTCACATTTCCTTTTTCAGTTACTTGCATACTTAGAGTAACAAACATAGACTAATTAGGTAGTTTTTCAATTTATCAATTTAGTCACATTATTTTTATCTTTTTCACACACTTAAAAATCACTTAAACACCAAACAATAATTAAACAATTATCTTTCCAAGGTCTACCTACTTAGATTTCATCATCAAGGTAGATGTTGACTTAGTTTTCTAGCCTAGTATAAATACATGGTTGATGGTATATATTGTCAAAGTAACTAGCACTCTTATCACTATGGGATTTTGAAGTGAGGGGGCAAGCCCTAATACCAAGATAGTACCATCACCAATACAGATCCCTTTTAGCCTAAACTGCCTAAAACCATCCATAGATTGCTCTCTAGTTCCTTTTTACATGCAACTCCCTATCATATTAATTTTATATATAGATATATATATATATATATATATATAAATAACATTTTGGAATGACCAATTAATTAGCATTTACTTTCAATTTGTTGCTTTCTTTTTTATCATTGTATTTTGTATTGCAAAACTTGCATTAGCTATAATTAATGCAAGGTTTATGTTGTGAGATAAAATTAGATCAAACACATTGATCTAATTATTTGTGTGTTTAATTATTATCTTGCAAAAAAATTCCTTGTTCTTAGAACACAATTGACCCAGTCGATTCAATCTTTTACAAGGTACCTTCCCTCAAAGCATAGTTGATTGGTTCAACTCAGTTTATTAAAGGTTGTTATGTTTATCTTTCCAATAGAACTAAGTTGGCATGTTCAACTTATTTTCTTATATTTTTATTACTATTTTTAGCTATCTAGTCTTATTTCATAATGATGTCATATTTTCAACCTCTAATTAGTCAAGAACATTGCATAATTAAGGATTTAGATCATAACCTCCGTTATTTTATTACTTCAAATGAAACTATCAATTTCTTCATTCAAATCTTCCTAATCAAAAACCAATTATTAAAAAATATAATGTAGTTGAGATCATTCATCCTAGTTCTCATCCTACTAATAATGTAGGGAGTCCTCCACCCACCAATGCATCCCCCACTACTAATATAGGGAATGCTCCTCCTACCAACACTAACATCCCACCTCCTACCACTAGCAATCATAATCCTCCCATTAATACAGCTTAAATTATTGCTCAAATAATTCAACAAATGAATGTTATGTAAACAACTAACAATTCCCAAATGATGAAAATAAAATATCAAATGTTACAAATAGCTAGTCAACCACCTCAAGTCATAATGAATAAACTAAATAATTTTTTCCCCCTCCTCTTCTTAGAAATGCCAATGGGAATATCATCCCTCAACCAATCATGCATAACATAATGCTTCAACATCTTCAAAATGAACATTTAGCTCCATGAATTTCATCCATAGACATTGGAAACATCTCTCTAACTATCAGATATAATGGAACTAAAGATCCTACCACCTTTCTTAAATATTTTGGTAATATCTATAAGGAATGGGTCCAAACTAACACCAAGATATTATCCAAAACCTTTTTTAGTGATGCACTTGAATGGTATAACCAACTTCCTAGACATTCCATCTCACAAGTAGAGGATTTAGCCAATGCTCTAGTGAAGGAATTCTAACATGATGACCTTCTTGAAAATTACCCTAGCCATTTCATCAATGCCAAACATCTTCCTAACGAATCCAATCACACTTTAATAAAAGATGGAAGTATATATCTCACAAAGTGGACCATAACATGAATGATGATACTATTTCAAAATTATTTATTATTGCTCTTAAATTTCCTCTTCAATATAAAGTCAAAATGTTTTTCCCTCAAACTTCAAAACAAGAATTATACCAAGAAAAAGAAAATATTTTCTTATGACTTAATTTTAATCACCTCAAACAACTAATAAATAACCTTTCCAATAATTTTCTCATAACATTGATTCATATCAACCTCCCCAACCTCCAATTGGAGAATCCAATTCAATCAATTTTAACCCAATCCACCATCATTTTAATTTGGAACAACTTAAGAAGAAATTGCCACCATTTAAACCCATGAGATTTGATCCTTCCAAAAATCCTCAAAAATGGTACAATCTTGATATTTTTTGTTGGTGGCATGGTACTATAGGTCATTCTCATGAGTCTTGTCATGATCTTCACCAACTTATTCTTGATTCCTTGTTTGGTCCACATTTCAATCTTGATACTCTCACTGAATAACATTATCAAGACTATCTTCAAGCATTACAAATCCAATCTAAAGAATCAAATCAACATCACCTACCTAATGATTAATAAAAATTATCCCATACCTCCACCTTATCTAATAATGTTATTCAAACCACAATTGATCTTTCTTTTTATACTAATAAGGAAAGGATAGCTAACATGAGAAAATTCAAATGGGTGGTTGCATTCATCTAACCTCAACATCTTAGGTCACATAAACCAAAGGAATACCTAGTTCACATACCAACTCCAAAGTGCATTATATATGGTATTCCTTTGCCTTATATACCTCTTCATACCTATCCTACAAATCTTATTTCAATTTCATAACCCTCAAAATACAAAAAATGAGCACATTTACCTATCTCCAAATGCACCTACCAACCTATTGCAAATCTTTCTAATGGTTCAATTTCACCTCACTCCATATTACATGTTGTGGCATCTTGTGATTCCCATACACATATCAATTTAAAATTTGAGTCATCTTGTGATTCTGTCATGTCCCTTTTTTAGTTGACATCTTCAGAGTTGAGGATTAGCCTATTATGCGACCTTCGTAGGCTGATAGGATGGATAGAGGGTCATGATGGAGCTTGGCTTGGCTTCGATTAGCATAATTTGTTTCAGTTGGCATTCATTTGGGCTTTTTTAGACACATTTGTCTGAGCTCCTATTATATATGGAATGTTAGCATTTAACAGAGCATCCCTATTATGGCATGATCATGTGCGAAATCACTCCTTGGTTCACCAGCTTTGAATGGTTCGAGGATCCAACATGTATTGAGGGAGATATTAATATTTGATTGATTTAATCAAATATTAATTATTTAGCATATTTTAATTGAGAAACCCTAATTCTTAATTATGAAACCCTAATTAGGGAAAGTGCATCTTTTTGGAGGATATAAGGGTTTCTTATTGGAGGGAGGCAAATTATCCATCGATTATTGATTGATTATTGACATTGATTGTTGCTAATAATTCTTCTATGAAGACTGAGCCAAGGGTTCCAGGATTCCATTTGCATTGGAGAACGTCCACTCTTCAGTGTGTGTGATTTAGAGGCTGTGAAATATCAGCTGATTTATTGCTAATTTGAGAGATAGCTTCATACAGAAGTTATCACAGAGGTTTACAGGTTTGGGAGATAACTTCACACAGAAGTTATCACATGTATTTCATGTATTTATTTCATTAGGTTTTGATTCAATAAATTATATAGATAGAGATCTTCAAAATCAGGTATCCAGAATATAGGCTATCGCATATTATCTTGCTTCTATACGGAATCCATACCGATTTTGTAATTGAGTACCATTCTACCACAGGCCGGATAGTGTCGCAGGGGACACAGGAACTGACATTAGCATCCTAGTGATCGACATTAGCTGACTGAAGACCGACATCAATAGAGTAACTGACTGACAGTGATAGATGTTGGTAGTATATCGACTGACGACGGCATAATAACCACCATCGGTGACTGTGTTGTTGACACAACAACCTGAGAGCCGTTCCAGATTTGCAAAAGATCAAGGTTTGAGACGATGTTTGTATTCTTTATATGCATGCTAGAGATTCATTATTGTAATCATTTTTAAGAATAATAAGAGCACTGATTAGCCAGTTAAGAGATTACTGTGGTTTATTTGTTTATTTGAATTTATCTTGCAAAATCATATCTTATTTCATGCAAAAGCAAACAAAGGGATATTACAGTGGTATCAGAGCTTTTGTCTTTTTATAGTCCCTATTAGTTGGGGATATTATAGTGTTATCAAAGCTTTTGTCTTTTTATATTCCCTATTTGAAGGGGATGTTACAGTGGTATCAGAGCTAAATCTTGCCATCCTATTGGGTAGATTGGACATTCAATCGGTTAGTAAATCATGGGTACTTCAAGTACTCAGAAATAGTGGGACAAGGATATGAAGAAGCTGAAACAAAGTTTGAACCAATTGGTTGAAACCCAGAAGAGGATGAATGAAATCCTTTCAGACCCTACATTTGAAGCCAAATTAGTACAGCGTATGACATCCTTTTTTAAAAGGTCCATAATACCACCTTTAGATCGAGGGGCTCTTAACAATCTATGTAGGAAAAATCTTTGCTTATACTGTAAAGATCCATATGATGCCAATCACGATTGTCCTTTGAGGCCTAAGGGCAAGGCACATCGTGTGATGTGGGCGTATTGTGATGATTTGGAATCAGAAGATTCCAAATAGCAGGATAGTTCTGAGGAGTCAGGGGAAGAGGCTTTAGAGCCTAAGGTAGAGGCAATGAAGGTGACTCACCAGGATTTTGAGAGACATGTGGATGAGCTTAGTCATGGGGATTTGGACTCTCAGTTAGTTGTAGAGGATGAGAGAATTGGAGATTGTGATGATGAGGTAGTTTCAGTAGCAGCTTCTTCAGAGTTAGATGAGGATGAGTCTGATGCTAGCATTCAGAGTGTGGAGGTATACTCAGAGGTTAGTACATTGAGTGTTGCTGGTGAGTATGTTCCTACAGTTGTAGCTGAGGAAAAAGTTGTTGGCATTGACACACATGTTCAAGATTTGGGAGTACCTGGTCCTAATGAGTTTGGGATACTAGTTGAGTCAAGTTTCCAAATTGATTCTTCTCACACAAATGATAGTGTGGTACAATTGGTTGTGACACCTTTATAGAGGGATCAATTATGGGATGGATTGGCACCATCTTTTGTAGATGGAATTGGTAGTTGCAAGTTACACAACTTGTAGTATCGACACATCCAAGGTAGTTGTGATTTTAGAGATTGGTTGAGTTGCATTCACCTGTTTGATTATGGATTCCTCTTGGTTATATTTTAGAGGATATTGCAGGAGCTTGCATTGATTGTCATTAGTATAGATCATGACTACAATTGGGATCCAGGTGGATTGATTAGTTTATTTTTTTGAGATTGCTTGGGGACAAGCACTTTCAAGAGGGGTGGATTGTCATGTCCCCTTTTCAGTTGACATCTTCAAAGTTGAGGATTAGCCTATTATGCGACCTTCGTAGGCTGATAGGATGGATAGAGGGTCATGATAGAGCTTGGGTTGGCTTTGATTAGCAGAATTTGTTTTAGTTGGCATTCATTTGGGCTTTTTTGAGCACATTTGTTTGAGCTCTTATTATATAGGGAATGTTAGCATCTAGCAGAGCATCCCTGTTATGGCATGATCATGTGCGGAATCACTCCCTGGTTCACCAGCTTTGAACGGTTTGAGGATTCGACATGTATTGAGGGAGATATTAATATTTGATTGATTTAATCAAATATTAATTATTTAGCATATTTTAATTGAGAAAAGCTAATTCTTAATTATGAAACCCTAATTAGGGCAAGTGCATCTTTTTGGAGGATATAAGGGTTTCTTATTGGAGGGAGGCAAATTATCCATTGATTATTGACATTGATTGTTGCTAACAATTCTTCTATGAAGACTGAGCCAAGGGTTCCAGGATTCCATTTGCATTGGAAAACATCCACTCTTCAGTGTGTGTGATTCAGAGGCTGTGAAATATCAGCTAATTTATTGCCGATTTGAGAGATAGCTTCATATAGAAGTTATCAAGGTTTACAGGTTTGGGAGATAACTTCACACAAAAGTTATCACAGGTATTTCATGTATTTATTTCATTAGGTTTTGATTCAATAAATTATATAGATAGAGATCTTTATAATCAGGTATCCAAAATATAGGCCGTCACATATTATCTTGCTTCTATACAAAATTTGTATCAATCTGTGCAATTTCGTACCATTCTGCCACAGGCTAAACAGTGCCGCAGGGGACACAAGAACCGACATCAGCATCCTAGTGATCGACATCAGCCGACTGAAGACTGACATTGGCAGAGTAACTAACCAACAGTGATCGATGTCGGTAGTATATCGATCGATGACAGCATAATAACTGCCATCGGTGACTGTGTTGTTGACACAGCAACCCGAGAGCTGTTTTAGATTTGCAAAAGATCAAGTTTTGAGATGATGTTTGTATTCTTTATATGCATGCTAGAGATTCATTATTGTAATCATTCTAAAGAATAATAAGAACACTGATTAGCCAGTTAAGAGATTACTATGGTTTATTTGTTTATTTGAATTTATCTTGCAAAATCATATCTTATTTCATGCAAAAGCAAACAAAGGGATATTACAGTGGTATCAGAGCTTTTGTCTTTTTATAGTCCCTATTAGTTGGGGATATTACAGTGGTATCAGAGATTTTGTCTTTTTATATTCCCTATTTGAAGGGGATATTATAGATTCCCATCCCTATATCCACTTACCCTTTGGGGCATCCTACGATTCCCACTATTAGTATACATTGCATAACAATAAACAAATTCAACTTCAAGAAATCTTCTAAGACACATAGGCTTGTATTTCACATGTTCATATTTGATATAGATGTTATCATAGATATTTATTATTATGTTTGTCTCATGTTTCTTTATTTGTGTGCATTTTATTTCACTTTATAGTTTATGAGTTGCATTGTAAAACCTTAGATAGGACCAGGTCTTCCTCACAAACATATTTTACTAGAACCATTGTTTCCTTTGGGTTATTTGGTTTTATTACACATTAGATTTGGCATTTTTTTTTCATTCTTATATATTTATTTCATTTTTATATTTTTGTGTCATTATTTGTCTTAGTAGATTTATGATTATTATTTTCCCTTAATTTAACATTCACCTCATTGGTGTTCCCCTTGTGAGTTATAGTGTAATACTATGGATAGGACTATGATATCCTAAAAAATTACCACATTAAAACATATTTAAATTACTTTCCCCCTCTTTTGGGAGGATTACTAATTTCATTGGTTCTTCTGCTAGATCCCTTGTAGGTTAGTATAGCTTCTTAGTTATATGACTATAATAGCATAGCCCCATCCCTTTCATAGCCATATTTTACCACCCTATGATCATCTATGAGCATAATCATCATTGTATCACTTATTACATGGAAATATCTATCATTATCCCTGTATTACCTTTATTTCATTTCATTTGAGGCACACATAAGTTAGTTTTGAGATTATACACTTGTGGGCAAGTCTATGAGTCTTTAGACAGCTTGGTATTTAGGTCCTTTTCTGTAGTGACCAAGTGTAATATCTCTTGTGTTTATCACCTATTTCACTCATGTTTGCTTATTTGAATCCATATGAAGGAGGAGGAATATAAAAATCCAAAATATTCAAAATACAAATCATAAAAAAAAAAGGCAATGATAAAAAGATAAAAATAATCTTAAAATTTAGATAACCCCAAAGATGTGATCTTTATTTGGAACATATAATATCTCAATCAAATATTAAACTCCATAGTTGGCCTCATGATAGAGCTGAGGTCCATTGGGGGGTAGTAGGCTAGTAGACAGGGGTAGGAGGTCTCACTATATCATATAATTCTAGTGCCACCTGCTTTTTCACACAAGTACCCAATATTTAAAGTATATTGATGGATATGTAAGGGGTGATGAGGAATTGGGAACACATTTTGATAAGGTAAAAATATCTTAATTTTCATACATATAGCCTTAATGGGTTGATCTATGTACTTCACTTATTAGCCCAAGATTTGTGTTCATTATTCAAAATGTCGTAAGTCCTTTTTATTGATATTTTTGAGCTTTTATCACTTCATTATTATGTCTCATTTTTAATAAGAATGTTCAAATCACCCATGTGGTGCCTCACATTCCTTATTTACATCATATTTTCCTTATATTCCCCTTGTTATATATATTTATTTTAGATGATCACATTTTCCTTACCGCACCACTTCGCTTAGTTTATGAATTGCATTATAAGATATTAAATAGGACTAGGACTTATTTAAAGACACCCTTACACCATTTTATTACTACAACATCTCATTATCATAATATTCATGTCATTAGGTGGTTGTGTTTTCTTACATTGTATCTTATAACAAGAACTAAGTTTGATTTTGTATCCTTTAGAGATTTTGATTTTCATTTATCCATCATGTTCTTGTTTGACTTTTGTGGACTTCAATTATCTTACATGTTTTTCTTTATTTATGACTTATTCATGCTTGTCTTACATCTTGAATTATATTTCATTTTCATTTATTTATGATTTCTTCATCCTCATTTGCCATTCTTGTATCACATCTTGATTTAAATTTCATTTTCAATCATTTGTGATTTATTTATGTTTGATTCGACATGATTATCATGCATGAGGTTACTTTTCACTTGCTTATGTATATTTTTGAGAGTTTTCTTACATTGGCATTTCATTTACTTACAATTTTGTACATGCTTCCCAATGTGATTTAGTATATTCTATATTAATTTTTTGTGATTTATATTTTACATACTTCCCAACATGACTTATGGTGTTTTACAATTGTTTGTCATCATTTTTTCATATTTTATCATTTACATACATGATCTTTTGGTTCTAATATTGACTTAACAATCATTATTTTCCAAATTTTCTAAGTAATTCATTTCTACTTTAACCATCCTATTACACACACATTGTTTCTATTGTTAGTTTTGTATCCTTAGGAGTTCTCAAATGTAGGTACTATGCCCTGTATGATCAAGACTAGGATGTTTGTATGTAGTCACTCAGCACAAAGGTAAGTCAAGGTATATATATGGTACTTTTTATTACTTTCATTTCATTTCACTTTAGTATTTTATTTTTAGTTAGGTCATTTTCATTTATTGCCATGTTTTTATTGAAGAACCATCCCATGTTACACTCATGTGATACATGATGATATTCGAGTGGGGAATATGTATACACATAATATTTTTATTAATTTTACCACTCACTAGCACTTTTTATATTTCAAGAACTTATTGAGTCTTAATCTCTTTGAGCACACACCTTAAAGGGTGCATCAAGAAAGGGGTGGGCAAACCATTGGTTCTTCATAAGATTGTTTTCTCTTATACAACCACTTGTTATCTACATAACCATATCTTAAAACACTTACCTAAGCTTTATATTCTCCCTTGCACCTTCCTCCAACTATTGTTTGCCTTCATTATCCCCTTCCTAAGCCTAAAACACTTTTTGAAGGTTTATGTTACATTGCCAACCCCACCCACCCTATACTCTAATTGATAAATCTCATTTAGGGTCTCAGTTGGCCCTTGGCCAACCTAAGCCAATACCTAATTTCTTTTTATTCAATAATGATACAGTGTCAATTGGGGTGACCCTATCAGCTAAAATTTCATAATGTTTTAGGGTTAGATTCAACTATATATACACATTCATTTCATTATTTATTAAAAAAGAAGAGGAATATTATATTATACATCTATGTATCCACCAGTCTACTTGAGGAATATATCTTAGGGTTCTAATAATTTTTTTGGAGATACAGATCTTGTCTTATAGAGACATATAGAAGTTGTGTAGCCTACTCTAGATGACTTGTCCATGTTATCCTTACATACCATAACAACCTCTTGTGAATCACCTTGATTAAGGGAGAGATTGAGGCTCGATGGGTTCTCTTCAAAGGTAAGTATTCATAACTTTGTTCCTCCTTTACAAAAGTATATAGATTAGCATTTGCAATCCCCTTGCATGTGTTAATATTTCCTATATATTGATGTGAGTATAGATATTCTGTGCATGTTTAATTTTTATGTTCATTACCTCCAATTTATGCCACAAAATTTGGTGAACACTAAATTAAACTTTTATTTACTTTGTGAATATGAAAACATGGGACCTAACTAGTGTTATTGCATAGTGTTTCTTGACTAGATGCTTTAGAACCCTCTCTAAATATGTTATTGTGGTAAGAGATCCCTTGCTTAGGTCTAGCAGATCTATTTTAGTCATGACTTTGAATATATAATGTATCAACAATTGAAACTGTAAGTATAATTTATCTTCTTCAAGATAAAATTAATTGATAGATAAGTTTCATTTCCATTTACATACATTTACGACACCACATTCACTATGGTAGTTGTTTCCTTTTTAGGTTCTATGGGATTTTCCTTATAACTTGGTTTGATTAGTAAAATTTGTATTTGATCTAGTCAATGTGTTTACTACATACTCAAATTTATCTAATAAGATAAGTTTTATTTGTTGATCATGAATAATATGACATAAGTCAGTGAAAGATTTAATATTTTAAAAAATAATGGACTCATGAAATGGAGAAATTCAAATTTATTTGAAGATTTATTTAAGATCTTTGTTTTCCATTAGATTTATAATTTAGCTAACATTGTCTTGTACCTTAATACATATTTATTGATAGGTTTATTGGTTCCTTGATTTATTTTTGTAATATAGGCATAAGAAACCTTTTCATTAAAATTGATAGAGAAGTGTTCCAAAAATTGATATGCAAGAGGTTTGAATGCATTTACTGATTTGGTAGGTAAATCATAGAACCACCTTATATCTTAGTCCTTGAGGATCCTTAGAAATTGTTTCGTCAAAATATTATCATTGGAAGCATTATCAAGGCATGATACATATAAATATCAAAGATGTTGTTCAAGACCACCATTTACATCATAAAATGTGAACATAGGTGAAACAAAACCACTTGGCAAATGCTCCAAAGATATTTCTATTGCAAGAGGTTTATGCAACACCTATTGTGAATCAATATGATAAGGATAAATTTTTTTTCAATATTTGTAACCTTAGTTTGCAAAAGTTTGATAGTTTGGACAAGAGCTTGTAGCTTTTGGTCTATAAGTTTGGAAATTTATAAAATTACCAAAGGAGGTGTAATAATAGTTTGAGTAGATATGGGCATTGAGACTGGTAATTGGGTTGAAGTATTTATGTTTCACATGTAAGATGTAATAATAATAATTTTTTATTTTGGTGAACAAAGGATTGAACATATATCCCATGCCCCCATTATAAGTATGAAGTCGTGAAGTGTCCAAGGGGAGGGTTATTGATATAGAATCACTTGTAGTGCCACCTAAGGATTCACAATCACTAGGTGAGGAAACCCTAGTCTTAGCATGCTTATTGATTTCATCTCTTGTAACATATAATAATGCATATATTAAGACCTTATTGTCATTAATATGAGTAAATAATGCTTCTTTATCTTCTATTTGAAAATATATTTTTGTATTAACATTTTCCATTGTTTATAAATGAATAATTTCAAATTTGAAATAGATTAAAACAATTATAAAAACATGAGATCCTAACCTTAATTTAGGGTTTTTATATGTGAAGACACATAGGTCAGGTTAAATAAATTTTAAATTATAAATTAAGATGGTTCAATATAGTTTAGGGTTAATAATATAAAAATTAATAAGCAAGGGTGATAAACAAATCTATAGGACAATTAATTTGTAAACTAAGATAAACAATATTAAATGAATTTATAATACTAATATATGATAAAAATATAAAGTGAAACTCTTGATTGATATTGAAATACATTATAAAAAAGAGTACTCAACTAGTTTAATGTGCACATGCAAATATGATATGGAACAAGCTAGAAGTAGACTGTATCAATCATTAGATTCTAGAAATTTGCATTATATAGTCTAAGATAATTGTATCAAAATTTGACAATTATATCGAAGTTATTATCTAATTTAGATGTGAAGGTATAATATGGAATATCAATTATATCTATGTGTGAACACTTGTAACCTTTTATATTTTCTATCACCTTTTCTTTGGTGTGCTCAAATCTCATGCACAAGTTATTTCTCTTTGTAAAATGATCAAACCATAGTCTTTTCACCATTGGAGTGATTATGGAAAAAATGGATTAGTGTGCACATGATGTCAATCTTATCTAAAGACCCATTTGTTAGTGGGCACTACCTACATTTCCAATACTCTGAAAAGGGCCTCGATTTTATGTAGTTCTCCTCTATGTGTTATATTGTGTGTATTGATATGCAATGTGTGATAATCATGTAAATATAGTGGACCAGCTTGTAACTTGGAAAATATGGGTCATTAAGTGTTTCTTAAATACTTATAACCTATAGATGGGTTATTTATTGGTGTAGTTTTTTTCCCATTGGGTTTTGCCTACACTGTTCATTATGCTTACTTAGGATCCTAGAGGCTATTTATGTTATTTAGGTTCACTATTGCATATTTATGACATCATATTGATGTCATCATACATACATGAGTGTATGGGGTCACTTAGTTGGTGGATGGGGTCTCATTCCATTTGGTCCCCTTAGTGCTTGCACCACTAAGGCCTGCAACCCACTAGTGTTCCTTCAATGCCCTCTCCACTCACAATGGTGGATCCCATGCACTCAAGTTGCTTGGTGAGTCACAATTCCACTCAACTAGCCTATTAATGGCAAGTTCTCCTTTCTGTTGATCATCTATATATATTAAGGAATGATTATGCATTGTTATATTTTTCACTCTCTCTCACCTACACTATAGTGTTTATGTGAGCATTTGATCTTATTAAAAGGTCTTGTAGAAATATAACATGCTATAAGAGCCTCAATCAATGGTCATTCTCATTTTATCAAATTCTTGGTGAGATTCCTTATTTTATTTGAGATATCAATGGTTCTTGGATGGTTTGTGTTGTGGTGTCTTTGTAGTTTCTACTTGTAATAGGGTTGCACAACCTAGATCTTTCCTTCCATAACATGCTTACTAGTTTCAAGGAGGTTTAAGGGTAGATCACTACTTTTTGATCCACTCCCATGACCTAGTTTTATTTTTATATCTGGTTCATAGATCAAGGCATACTAAGTTGATGTTAGAAGTCTTTCCATTGAGGAGTAGTCATAGTCTTCTTCTTTGGCCTATGACCTCTCTTGGAGCTAGTCATGAAAAAATTACATAGCCTGTATTATTTTGTGATTGGTTTGGAAATTACATTCATAACCTTCAATTATCATAAACTACTGATACTCAATTTTTGAAGTGTCAACTTAGTTTAAATGGCCTATGTAAATGTGTCATATTACTTATCTCTCACAAACTCCCATGACCTCCCATGCAAACCTAAACCATTCTAATTCAGCTATTGGATGGATCTACAAACCCTCTAATGTTCTTCAATCCTACACATAATCTTCTACTTATTGTAATTAGTCCTCACATGGTGGTGGCTCCGGTAATATCCTCTCCTTGGTAGCACTTATCTTCCATCTCTAAGTCAACCAATATCATTCTCCCCTAAAAATCATAGATAGCTATTTTATTAATTTTTTTTAAATAATTAGATTTTTACTTTATCTTCAACTGGGAGTTTCTCCATTTGAATACACAAGTGGGTTCATAAGAGGTTTTGTTGAATTTTAACATTGTAATTGGGGATATCATTGGTTCAAATCCCACCTCTCTAGTTGGTTGAACATTTTTTTGGTCAAAAATGCATTTTTGATGAGTGGGAAACCATTTATTATTAGGTGGCCAACATGTGGGGGAGGATAATCTTGGGTCATGATTCATTTTTATTATTTTTATATAAAGTAATATATTTTAAAAGAGATTATTTCATTGGTTTATAAACATACCTTGTATTTTTTCCTGACAAAAATGAAGGGTGAGACTCAGGTTGGAAGGAGGATAATCCCCCCTCACAATATAAAACATTACATTATACACTTCATGTTGATTCTAATGAGTGGATGGAGGGATAACTTAACCATTATTTGGTTGAGATTGTTAAATTTTTAAGTCTAAGTTTATTAAACAAGTCATTATTGATGGGAAATGTTATTAGGCATAACTTTTGCTTGTTAACTCTTATTTGACTAACACTTTTTACAAAAGTGATTTATTTTTCATTCCCATTCCATTGGTCTTATTTTTACTATAGATGCCATAAAGTTATAAAGTGTCATATTCAAAGAGGTTACTTGTGCTATGAGCTTTCTACTTTTTGCATTGTACTTAATTCACCAATTTCTCACACATAGATGAAATTTTATCTATCTAATATCTCCATTCTAAGCATGCATTATCCCTTATCACTCTATCATTGATTACTCACTTGGATGCATTCCCAATTGTGTATGATACCCCATTCATGGGTATACTTCAGGGGTTCATTATAGTTTATACTATACAATCATGCACTTCCTTGGTGTCTTATCTTAGTTATGTTGACTCTATTTGAGATAATACAAATGAAGAAGGTTGAGTCTACATCAGTGGTTCTTCTTCAGAAGACCAATTATGCCTCATGGCATGTGTACATAGAACACTCACTCATAGATCAAGAACTTATCCTATTCTTATATGGACAATATGAATGCCTCTTATGAGTATGCCTATGGTCACATATTTTTTTAAATTTCATGGGATCTACACCACCATGTGGAACACACATAGGGTCCATTAATTATTTGGAGCACTCTTTATAGTCTTTTCAAGGATCCTACTATGACTACATCATACCTCCTCTACTTCATATTGTCTATTTTAAGACTAATATACTCTTTCCTCATGATTTTATTTATTGTGATGATATATCCATAATGGATAGTGTTATTACTTATATCAATCCCCCATTATAGATCAAGATTCTGTTGAATCTTAGCTATCTCATTAAAAAATCTACATCCATTCCTGTGAAGATTATTGCTCTTCTAAATCCTTTGTAGAATTGAATTTTAGATGACTATATTGATTTAAGTGATATTACACACATTGAGAGAATTAATAACTCATATATTCTTATGGGCATTCATCTTACATATCTAAGTTCTTCATTTATAGACTAGTCTTTAGTTTTGACAATTATTCAGCCTTGCTCTCTGATTCCCATGGACATCTTTTAGTGAATGTTCTATGTCTATCATTTTTATCTAGATGTTCTTTCCTCTTTATTGTATGCTTCTTCTTTTCCATCTTCTATAGTTATTCATGTGATAATTGATCATACTTTGGCACATTCAAGAATTAGTACAAAGAAATTTAAGCATTTTCTAGAGATGTACACCCTGATTCCTACACACATTCCACTTGAGTGGGAATTCAATAGTTTGATAGGTTGTGGTTTCTTTATTTTGAAAGGAAGAGAAAACATTTGTTATAGAGATACCTCTTACAACATTTGCCATGCAATATTCTACACTTACCTTCTCTCTCTTTTTTGTGGAGGCATATATCGTTCATATGTTTTAGGATATTGGGGATCATTGATATGTACTTGGGTACCCCATCAAGCCTCATTATTGAGACCTAATTCTACATCCCAACTAAGCTACACTTAAAGGGGGTATTAGTGTAGGATTTTTTCCCATTGGGTTTTGACTACATGATTCATTATGCTTGCTTAGGGTCCTATAGGCCATTTGTGGTATTTAGGTTGATCATTACATATTTATGATATTATCCTAATGTCATCATACACACATGATTGTAAAGGGTCACTTAGTAGATGGATGGGGTATCCATTATACTTGGTCCCCTTAGTGTTTGCACCAATAAGGCCTCTAACCCATTAGTGTTCCTTCAGTGACCTCTCCATGAATAGTGGCATAACACACACACTTTGGTTATCTAGTGAGTCATCAGTCCACTCAACCAGCCTATAAATTGTATGTTCTCTTTTTTATTGATCATCCAAAGCTAATGAGGAATGCCTATGCATTGTTGTGTTTTGCACTTTCTCTCTCACCTACTCCATAGTGTTTGTGTGTGCATTCAATCTTGTTGAGAGGTCTTAGAGAAATCTACCATTATCCCTATTAATGATATTGAATAATAAATAATAGGGAATCCTTGCTCACTTGAGTTCTTTATTGAGTTATTTTAGTAAGTTTCCTTATGTGTTTTTAGGTTCATGTTAGCTAAGGAATTAATGAGGGTTAATCTTGTATATATACCAATCCATTTTGGAAATATCTCACATTAAATCACTTAGGCCAACTTTTATGATATGTTTCATTAATAAAAATGATGAATTCAAGTCATTAGATATTTAGTTTGGCATAGGGCACTAGTGTGTACATAGGTGTCTAGGTGGGATGTAAGTGTTTAATAAGCTATAAAATAGGTACATGTAAAAAACTTATAGAGGATGATGATAAGTAAGTTAATAAAATTTTGATTAGTACAAAAACCTAGTCATCAAAATAATAAATGGTCAAACTAATAGATAAATAATAGGTGAAAGGGATAGTGGATGTAAGACTTTTAGTAGTAGTAAGGTCTTAGAACTAAAGGGTACAATGATGAGAAGTACTTACCAAGTATATAATATTGAAGTGATATATAATTTAGATGACAATACACCTAGTTACTAAGATATGACACTTAATATGTATAATTCATGCCATAGTGTTGAATGCTACCATAACCCTACTGAGATATGCTCATACATAATGGTGACCATTATAATTATTCCAAAAATTATTGGCCAAGTTTTTGGCAAAGTTACTTATGCCCTAGAAGTAATGGAGGTAAACTAAAATCTTTGGTAGATGGGAAAATATGTTGTTATAATGAATACGTTATGATAACTAAAAAAATGTAAAAAAGGTTTGAATGACAAGGTATTTATTGCATATTTATTAGGTTCCATGAGCTATAGTGATATAAAATTATAGTGATTCAAGTAATTATAAAAACTAGGTGGAACTATTATTTTATGCTAAAGGATTTTCTTCAGTTTTTTATTCACTTTTGTCAAAACCTTTTTATTGTAATGGGTGTGGCACTCAATATTAGATATATATTAAATAATCCTAACGAATAAATTCATTGTTTATTATGGGGATAAATATTCCAAAAACTAAGGAGCCTTTATATAAAGTTGAACCTAAATATCTTACTGCTTATTTTATGTCATTTCTCACCTAGGGATTGAGCTTGGGGTACATAAATTCTTGATTTATATATGCCTCTAAAAATTAATAAATGTAAGCTTATTTATATACTCTAACATGAGAATAATTTATTATGAAAATGTTGGGTGGACTTTGACATAAGACTAGAGTGTAGTTAGTAGTAAATGTGGTTAAAAATTTAACTCTGATTGAATAACTGATTCTTGTGAACGATGGATTTTCTTCACCAATGGTTTGATTATAGCTCTCAACTTGAGGTAGTGTTCTCTTTTAAAACTATAGATTTTTTATCCATAAAATATTTTAAAACTTGTATCAATTATTGACTCTCATTATATTGTAAGAACTCATTGAGTCTCAATCTCTCTAAGTGTATGCCTTAAGAGGTGCACCAAGAAATGTGTGGGAAGACAATTAGTGATATGTAGGATTGTTATCCCTTTTGACACTTTTTATCTACACACTTGTCTCCTAAAAACCATTCCCCTAAGCTTTACCTCTTATTTTTCACACTCCTCTAGTAATTTACCACCTTCATTAGCCTTTCCCCTAACCTAAACCCATTTTTGATAGTTTGCATTATTATGTCATCCCCATCGACCTTGTATTATAATTAACAAAGCATTCTAAGAACTAAGTTGGCCATGTCTGACATATTTCATTATCTAGTATGTTTTTTATATTAATTTCAATACTAGGTCGATTAGGTCAACCTTGTCAGCTAGAAGTTTTTGAAGGTTTTAGGGTTATATCCTCTTAAATAAACACAATAATTTCACGAGTCCTAAGATAAGAGAATAAGAAGTAAGAGATATTGTAAATCTTCTTATCCACTATTTGACTTGAGGAGCAAACTTAGGGTTTCATACTTTCTTTGGAGATATGGATCTTGTCTTGTGGAGATATCTTTTGGATACATTGATAGATTGTGTAGCCTAGAGCTAATTTATCCTTATCATCCTTACATAACACAAAAACCACTTTCAAATCACCTTGACCAAGGGAGAGATTGAGGCTTGACGGGTTCACTAAATTTGTTTCTCCTCTTTAAGACTAGATAGATATGCATTTACACTTATCTTACATGTATTAGGATTTTGTATACATTGACGTGAATATGTCTCTATGCATGTAAAATTTTTATGTTTATATGCACGACTTTGTACCACAATATTTTTTGAATACTGGATTAGAATTTATTTGTTATTAGTTTAGTGAATATGAAAACATAGGACCTAGTTAGGGTTATTACATAGTTTTACTTGACTAGAGGATTTGGAACCATCCCTATTGATATTATTATGGTAAGATGTCCCTTGGATAGGTATACAAGATCCATATTGGTTATGACCCTAATTATATAATGTATCCCCAATTAAAAGTGTAAGTAGGATCTATCTTCTCTAAGATAGGATTGAATTGTAGATTTGTTGTATTTCCTATTGCATACATTCTAGTGAACCCAACGTCAATTTATCCCTTGAAAGTTTTATTTCATGCTTTTCATTTCTATCATTTTATTAATTTTTTATATTTAAGATACTAGGTCAATCAGGCTAGTATAATTCTAAATTTTGTGAATAGGTTTAACACACCCTCATATCAAAATGACTCTATTATTTTTATGCAAGTCTTCATTAGATATAAGTTATTAGATCAGATAGGTCAACATAGTATTATTCTTTAGTTCTATTTAATAAACTAAGTTAACTAGATTGACTTAGTCTTCAAGTCAGCATCTAGAACATAAAACTAAGTAGTGTTGGTTGACTTAGTCTTCTAATCAACATCTAGATAACAAAATAAGTCATGCAAGTTGACTTAGTCTTCCAATAAGCATCCAGATAATAAACTAATTCATGTAAGTTGATTTAGTCTTTCATTTAGCATCTATATAACAAACTAAGTTGATCAGGTCAACTTAGTCATCTTATCTTGCTTTAGCAAATAGGGTTTAAAAAAATTAGGTCGACTTAGTCAACTTAGTTTGAAAAACTTTAAAGTAGAATTCAAGGCACTTCAATAGAAAATTTTCAATCCTAATCATCTTCCAACCCACCAAGGTTCCTCTCTTTATCTCTCTATCAATTTAGTACATCACTACAATTTTGTTTTATGTAATTTTACAATACTCAAAACTATAATTATATAACAAACTAAGTTAACCTACTTGACTTAGTTTTTTAACTTGTCTTTTGTCTAAAAGACTAAGTCAACCTCATCGACTTAGTTCTTAAATAATCTTACTTATACAAAATAGTAGCAATCCAAGTGAATTTATTTTGTACTATTTGCATATAGTGTCATCTGAACTGACTCTATACCATTTTTAATTTAGGAATTGATAGTTATATGCTATTAATTAATTCACACTTTCATTTTTAGTTGTTTACATGCTTAGAGTAGCTCACATAGTATAAATTAGTTGTTTTTCAAATTGCCATTTAGTTTCACTATTTTTCTCTTTTTTCACACACTACCAAATCACACAATATTCAAAACACATTTAAAATTTATCTTCTCAAAGCCCACCTACCTGAATTTCATAACCAAGGGGAAGTCAACTTGGTTTTTTGGCCAAGTATAAACACATGGTTAATGGTATATATTGGCTAAGCACCTGACACCCTTATCACTGTGGGATTATTACGTGAGGGGGTAGGCCCCAATACCAATGACAATGCATATCCCTTTTAGCTTAAACATCTTGGAACCATCCACATATCTATTTCTAGTTCCCTATTTTCATTCATCTTCCCTTTCACTCTTAGAGTAACATTTTATAATAATCTAACAACACTTAGGATGACCACTTAGTTAGCATTTAGTTTTTAAATGAACACTTGTTCTCTATTCATTGCATGTTGTATTGTAAAAATTTGCATTAGCCAATGTTGGTGCAAGGTTTTGTGTGGAGTGCCTGTTGACCAAATTTGAATTTTAGGTCAAATTAGGGCACCCCTAGTAAAAAACCTAAGTTTTAGGCCTATAATGGGGTATAATGTATTTTCATGAGGTTTTTTATAGGTCATTTTATGTCAATTAATTTTGTATTAGCTTTGATCAATTAGTTTCTAGGTCTATTAATCATTTTGGGTCATTTTAAGGGTAAAAAATAGTGTATTTAATACTTTGTACAAGTTTATTGGGAAATGTACAAGTGTAAAAATATTATTTCATGTCCCATGTGTCCTTATTACTCTTAGAGAACTGACATAACTAAAAATCTTGAAGGTTATTAAGAGAAAATTTAGTTTCCCTAAAGAAATGGAAGCAAATGGAACTTGTACAACCTCCTTGGGAAGTGTACCACTTGAGAAAGATATAAATATGTCTTTTCATATTTCCCACACTCATTTAAATTATTTATTTGGTTTGGATGTTCCATTTTTGACCTAAAACTATTTTACTACATTTTTGCCCTTCTTGGCAGATTGAAGTGACACTCAGGGGTTTCATGCCAAAAAAATTTGGGAGGTGATATTAATCTCAAGGATATAAATTTTCATTGCAATAAGTTTGAGTTTTTTCAACCATTATTTATGAACCATCTATTTGAAGTTTAGCTTCCAAAACTACCTACTCATTTGTATACCCTTCTAGTTTTTCCTTGGTTTGAGAAATTTTGTATGAGTTAGATGCTGAGATTTATTATAGAGGATTTAAACCTATATCTATAACACTTCCCATGATTTTTTTCAAGTTTGGGGTTTTTTTGATAATCTAAATACCCTCAAGTTTGTATACTAGTACTTTTTATGATGATGGGAAGTTTTTATTTTTATTTTTTGAGTTTCCATGCTTTGTGAATAGTCAAAAAGCATTATTTTAGTGTTATTTACACATTTAAAAAGTGATCTTGATCCTCTATTAACCTTAAAATATCATTCCTCAAGGTCACATCCTTCTTGCATTTGTGATCACAATCATACATGTAACTAGTTTGCTTTGTGACTATACTACACAATCAACCAGGTGCTTATAGGTGTTTTTTCATGTTGGAATTGATACTTTAGATCTTGTTTAAAAGACTCCATAAATACAAATATGTGTTTTAAATACTGAATATGAATCTAGGTTGTTCTTGGGACTATTTGTCCACACATATTGCTCCAATTTTCCCCTCTACTTGTGTGACTTTAGCAACACCTTTAGGCAGCTTAATGAAGAGATAAACACCCTTTTCAAGTGTTAAAACATGTGATTTAACTAGTTTTTTAAACAATTTCATAAGGAGGAAACATTATGGGATTTTTGGAGGTGTCAAGTTGGCAAGAGAAGGTCAAAAACTAGCTTGAAGAGATAAAGATTGATACAGGGACTCAATCCCTATTTTGAGCAAACATAGGCCTAAGGGATTTTTTTTTACCTCTTTAAACATGCATCTTAAGGATTGGGTCATGTAATAATTATATAGGACAATACCCATGCCAAGAATGAAAGTTAGGAAATGAGGGAAGGTATGTTGTTTGAGACTCCAAACATGATTAAGAAAACACTGAAATATCTTCATTGACATCTATAGGGTATGAACTAAAGAAGAGTTTACTCTGCTCAAGATTGAAAATTGATTATGGAACCATATTGGAGTAGTAAAAAATGGTATAATTGGAACCTATGAACATAAGGATCATCATGGAATAAGGGTGCCTTATTTTTTAATCCCTAATCAAACCTTTCAGTCTATACATAGGGCTAATTGACACCTACAATTGTATGAAAGTGAAGGGTACCTTACAATAAAAACTAAAAGGGATAGTTTGAAAACATGTTTTGAAAAAAAGGATTAATGTGATATCATGGTATATTAGTATCATTATGGGAAAGGTATAAATAATGTTTTCAATCCTAATGCACATTCTCATTTTGTACACTGTAGAATTATTCACCTATAATAGGTTTTAGTTCTTGAATCATTCATAGAATAGACTTAAGCTTGGAGTATATCTTTATGTTAGATATGTATCATCAATTGAAGGTATATAAATGGAATTGTGTTGGATAAGGATAATTATAACTTG
>JARHVA010001667.1:2380000-2467500 GCA_037957365.1 Torreya grandis | reverse complement strand
AAGTGGTTCTTGAAGATGGAATTCATGAACAAGAAGACTTATGGTATAGGTTCAATAACATATGAAAAGAATTTGATGATTTTTTTAAAGCTTCTCATTCTCTAAAATATTTCAAAGCCAATGATAAGATTATTGATGAGACTAATGGACATAATCTTGAGTGTTTAATCAAACATAAAGATGAATCTCTTTTGGTTGGTCAAGAACTAGATGTCAAGAAGATACTTGATGATGCAATGGAACTTGAAGAACATTAATTTTATGAAATCATGCATCAAGAAGATAATGTGTAATAGGTAGTGGATCTAGATAATAAATAGGATAGGGATGATTGGTAGCTATAAATAGAGCTACTTTAAGAACTTGAATATCTTTGCCAAATTGAAGGTCAAGTGTATGACAAGGTGAAGGAAGAGTCTTCCCAGGAGGATAATGACCAATATTTTGAATAATTTTATAGTCTCCTTGATGAGATAGAGGAAGTTTCAATTGAGAATAAACCCAATCCTTTTGAGAGCAAGAAGGCATACCTTGAATCACCATTTGAAGTTGAAATCGAAGATCTACATGACAAGGTTGAAGATGTTTGGATTCAATAGGGATATGTATACATTGGTGATGTATTTGAAAATGGTATACATGGGAATATGACAATTGAAGTGCCTAAGAACAAGTTTGATCCTTTGAACATCTAATCTAAAGATCAACATGCTTTGTACCATGTTCCATCTCATGAAGAAGGTGATGTTTCAAAATTCCCCTTTGATCCAAGAGGGAGGTATTGTCATTGTTATTTTTAAATAATAGGTTATTATATTTTTACCCTAAGGGCCTTGGGCACATATGTTGTCTTATGTGTTTGATATCTTTATTGTGTGTGTCCTTTGCTTTGTGTGGTTCAGGTAATCTTAGTGTCCTATCTTGATCAAAGGTTTGTGGTCAATGGTAGAAAGTTTTATTATTGTATCAGTCTTTATATGACCCCTAATCCCAATGGATTAATAAGGCTACTGGTCTAGTTAGTATAATAGGCATACTACCCCTATGAGTCACTAATTTTTTGACCAAATTTGACTTTTAGGTCAAATCAGGGCACCCCTAGTAAAAAACATGATTTTTAAGCTTATAATGGGGTATATTGTATTGTCATGAGGTGTTTTATAGGTTATTTGATGTTAATTAATGTTTTACTAGTTTTGGTCAATTAGTTTCTAGGTTTATTTATCATTTTGGGTCATTTTAAGGGTAAAAAATAGTGCATTTAATGCTTTATACAAGTTTTTTGGGAAATTTGAAAGTGTATAAATATTATGTCATGTACCATGTGTCATTATAAGTCTTAGGAAATTGACATAACTAAAAATATTGTAGGGTGTTTAGAGAAAAGTCAATTTTCCTAAATAAATGGAAGCAAATAGCACTTGTACGACTTCCTTGGGAAGTGTGACACTTAAGAAAGATGGAAATATGTATCTTAATCTTCCCCAAACTCATAAATTCTTGAATTTGTTTGGAGGTGCTATTTTTGACCCAAAACTATTCTACTACATTTTTGCCCTTCTTGGTAGATTGAATTGACACTCAAGTTTTTTCTTGGTAAAGTCAACACAAGGGGTTTCAAGTCAAATTATTATGGGAGGTGACATTAAACTGAGGGAGATCCATTTTCATAGCAATAATTTTAATTTTGGTCAACTATGCTTTATGAACCATATGTTTGAAGTTTAGCTTCCAAAACTGATAAGATTTATTATAGAGGATGTTAACCTCATTATCTAACACTTCCCATTCTTGGTTTCAAGTTTGGGGTTTTTTGATAAACTAAATACCCTTAAGTTTGTAAACAACTACTTTCTATGATGATGGACATTTTTCTATTGTTTTCTAAGTTTCCATGTTTTGTGAATAGTCACAAGGGGTTATGTTAGTGTACTTTACATATTTACAAATTGCTCTTGATCCTCTATTCACCTTAAAATCTCATTCCTCAAGGTTACATCCTTCTTGGAGTTCCAATCACAATCATACATGTAACCAATTTACCTTATGATTTTATTACATAATCAACCAGGTGCTTGCATGTGTTTTTTCACATTGTAATTGATCCTTAGAGCTTCTTTCAAAGCATCCATAAATCCAAATATGTGTTTGAAGGACTAAATATTAATCTTGGTTGTTCTTGGGACTATTTTTCCACACATATTGATCTAATTCTTCCCTTTTCCTATGTGACTTCTGTTAAGCATGAAATATACTAAGAGGGAAGGGTGAATCAGTAGATTATATATCTTTTACTTAATCTAATTTATTTTCTTTAACCACTTAATTACACATTCAAGATATGAAATAAAACTAAAACAATAATATGCACCAGACAAGAGAGAGAGAGAGAGACACCATATTTTTATGTGGAAACCCAAAGTGGAAAAAACCATGAAGAACAATCTCAAGTATATGAATGAACACCAACTTAAATTACAAAGTTTGTAAGCACCAACTTCCAGGAGCACCAACCCCTTTGTCGATCACCAATACAACAACTATTTGTGAGCACCACTCCATAGGAACACCAACCGCTTGCAAAGATTTGTGAGCACCAACCCATCTTATGTATAAAACACAATTATCTCTCAATATTTATTACTCAACAAATGATATAACTCTATAATATCTCTTTCTCTTCTCTCTTTGAAAAAAATACAAACCATGCACTCTCTTGTATATAACAAATGGCTCCTCAAGCCTTTATTTATATCTTTCCAAATGACCTTTGGCATTCACCCTTTGTGACCCTTCAATTCTCATGGAAAATGGAACCAAACTTGCATGGCCCTTCATATCCTTGCATTTAAAAATCCATATGGTGACCCTTCATAAGCAAATGCATCCTTTCCTCTTTTATCCTTATCTTAGTGACTTTTCATATTCTTCAAAGTGTCCCTTCATGGAAAAATGTGCCATACCCTCTTTTATCTTCACATGGTGACTCTTGGAATTCCTTAAGATGACTCTTCATGAGAAAATTTGTCCCATTCCTCTTTTATCTTTACCTTGTGACTCTTTAACTTCTCTATGGGCCCTCTTTTGACTTATATGCAACCAAATATATATTCATTAATATTAAATAAATATTAACACATATTTGCTAAGATATGAATATCAAAAACACCATTAAATGCAATGGGACCTTTATCACCAATAATGCTAGACCTTTGACATCAATGAAAATATTTCTAACAATCTCCCCCTTTGTCATTGATGGTAACCTCAAAATGAAATTGCCACATTCTGAAACCTACACATACTGCCATCTAAAAAACATATAGTAACTCTCCCTTAATGTAGCAACCTGTACCTATTCCCTGTACCTATTTCTACACCTGTACCTATACCTATACCTATTTCTATTCTTCTCCACCTTTGACATCAATGGCAAAGGGCCTACCTAGAGCTAACACTTAGCTCCCCATCAACTAATGCTGAACCTCAATGGTAGGAAGTAAAATAAATTACCCCCAACTTCTCCTGTAGATAATTAAATGTGTCTTTTGGTAGTGTCTTTGTGAAAATATCTACAATCTACTTTGTAGTACTGATATATTCCATCTTAACCTATTGATCTACAATCTACTCTCTCAAGAAGTGATATCTAATAAAAATATGTTTTGTCCTTGAATGCATAAATAGATTTTTCAAAATATTAATAGCACTTATGTTTTCACAAAAAATAGAAATAGGTTCATCATATTTTACCTTGATATCTTCCAAATTTTACTTCATCCAAAGCACTTGAGTACAACACAATACCACTACAATATATTCTACTTCAGCTATAGAAAGTGATATTAAAATTTGATTCTTGCTTAGCCATGATACTAAGTTATTACCAAGGAAGAAACCTCCTCCACTTGTACTCTTTATATCATCCAAACACGCTACCTAATATGAATATGTATAAGCAACCAAAGTGAAATATCTACTTGTGGGATACCATAATTCATAATCTAATATCCCCCTGATATATCTAAATATTTCACCAACTAAACACGATTGTATTTTAGAGATGAATGATATCTTGTAACTATACCTACTACATGCATGATGTCTGGTCTTGATGTTGTCAAATATAAAAGACTACCAATCATAGATATATACAAATATTGATCTACAACAGGTAAATCTTCATCCTTGCTCACTTTATTTCTTGTACACATTAGTGTACCAACTGGTGCATAATTCTCAAAACCAAATTTTTTCAACATTCTTTGGCATATTACTTTGAGATATAAAAATTCTTTTATCTGACTAAAATATTTGAAACCTTAAGAAAAATAACAATTCTCCAAGCATAGACATCTCAAATTCTTTTTGCTTATTATCACAAAATTCTTTTATCATATTTTCAATGTTTCTTCTAGAAATAATGTCATCAACATATACCACAACAATCAATTGATGCTCACCTTCTATTTTTGGTAGAGATTACTATTATCAAATCTTCTCTTGAAACCTTGATCTTGTAGGTACTTATCAAGTCTTACATACCAAGCTCTGGGAGATTATTTCAATCCATACAGTGCTTTCTTCAATCTACATACATGGCTACTAATATTTGAGAGAATAAATCCCTCAGGATACTCAATGTAGACCTCTTCTAGATTCCCATTTAGGAAGGCTGATTTGACATCCATCTAAAATACTTTGAACTTTTTAAACACTGCATATAAAGGAAACATTCTAATATCCTCTAGCTTTGCTACTGGTGCAAAATTTTCTTCAAAATATAGTCCCTCAATTTTAGCATATCCTTTACATACTAATATTGCTTTATTCTTGGTCACCTATTCATTTTTATTTAACTTATTTTTGTAAACCCATTTTGTTCCTATCACATTTTGATCTTTTGGTCTAGGCACTAATTTCCAAGTATCATTATTTTCTATATGATTTAATTCTTCATCCATTGCCTTAACATAATGTTTATCATGTCTAGATTCTGCAAAAGTTCTAGGCTAAATTTTGTTTAAAAAAGAAAAATTAACTTACTCATATTCGCTTACCATCATTCTTCTAGTGTAAATACCTTCATTTATTTCCCCGATGATGCCACTTTCATTATGATTTATTTGAACATACTTGGATGGATTTTTGGTGTCCTTTTTCTCCTTATTATCTTCATTCGATTCTTCAAAATCTTCCTCTTCAATGATTTTAGGAATGTCTACTAGATCATTGATTCTTTGTGTTCCATCTTCTTCTATCCTAACACTTGTACTTTCAACAATTTTCTTGGTTTTTTTGTTATAACATTTATAATCTTTAATTTTGAAAGAATAACCAATAAATATACCTTCATCTGCTTTGGACTCAAACTTACCAAGCTTTTCATTGATTCTCTTTATGAAGCATCTACTGCTAAAAACTTTGAAATAATCAACTGTTACTGGTTTATCTTTCTATAGCTCATAAGGAGTCTTGCCACTATTTACTCTCAATAATGCTCTATTATAAATATGCACTTCTATAGCAAATACCTCTCTCTAATATTTATCTGGTATTTTAGATTCATTTAGCATTGTCCTCACCTTCTCTTGAACTATTATGTTTCTCCATTTAACTACTCCATTTTGTTGTGGAGTTTTAGCTACTGAATAATGTTTCTTTATACCATGGTCTTCACAAAACTCAATAAACTAATCTAACATGAATTTTCCTCCTTGATCTGATTTTAAACACTTAATCTTCAAATTGGTTTCATTCTTAACTAATGTTTTGAATGCTTTGAAATGTCTAAAATCTTCTAGTTTTTTATTTAAAAATATTATCCAAGTCATATGTGAAAAATAATCAATAAGCAACATGAAAAATTTCTCAACTTGAGTACTTTGAGTTCTCATAGGTCAACATAAATCAGTGTGAAAAAGCTCTAACATCCGAGTGGTCAAGTAATCTTTGTTTTGAACCACCTTCTAGCCTGCTTTCCATGCTAATAAGGTTCATAAAGTGTGTCGGATGGCTTTATAATCTTTGGAAGATTTTTAACTGCTTGCTTCTTTTTGATGTTGACCAGATTGTCAAAATTTATATTTCTCATTTTGCTATGACTGCTTGCTTCTTTTTGATGTTGACAAGATTGTCAAAATTTATATTTCTCATTTTGCTATGACATAGCCAACTTTCTTCAATCTAACTCAAACAACATCTTTGACCTTTGATGTCTGATAACATATACAAATTATTGCCTATTATCTGAGCATCTACAACTAATACATCTGAATCTTTTCTCCTAATTTCACAACATTATGCATAAAACTTTAGTGTGTGCCCCTAATCATACATTTGACTTATACTCAAGGTTATGCTTAAGACCTTCTACATATAAAACATTTTCAGTTTTAGTTATACCATTATCCAAACTTAGTGTACCTTTTTTGAAAATTCTGGAAGTAGTATTATCTTAGAATTTTATTGTGCCACCATTGATCTTATTCAAGGTTATGAAATTAATTTTGTCTCCTATCATGTACCTCAAACATCCACTATCAATGAACCATAGATTTTCTTTATTTCTTGCATGCAAAGTTGTCTATACCAACATAGATTTTTCATGTTGTTTCTTCTGCCATGAACCTATCTAAACTTTCTTCTTGATGAATGGAGCCTTAAAACTCTTGTCATTCTTGACTGACTCAAACATAGTTATATAGTACCAAGATATGTATCTAAAGTTTTTATACTTGTACCATATTATGGCATTTTCATTAAACCCTGATAGAGGAGCGAAAAAGTTATGGCTTCTACTTGACTTTGCATGACTTTCTTTCTCCTTATTTCTGAAATTGTTTGCCCTTTTATGACATTCTATTTTCTTATGACCATATATATTAAAATAAAAATAGTAACCATAAAAATAGGACCTATTTATGTATCTCTAACCTGATTGCCTTTTGTAGCTTTGTTCTTTCCATCTTTCTTTGTTTGAGATGTCCTTTATATTCTTAACTTCTTCCCTTTTTATTTCCTCTTTTGTAAGAGCTTCATCATAGCTCTTTCCTTTTTCCTTATCTATGAAAGTAGTAGCCTCTCCTTTCTCTTTTTTATATCTGATACATATCTTATTTGACATTGATCTTTGACTTTATAATATCTTATTCAACATATTAGTGTTATTCTCAATTTTTGAATCATTGGCTACTCTATCATTGATTGCTTTATTTTTTTTCTCAAGATCTACTTTTAAAGAAGCAATTTCAATAACATACCTTTCACATTCTTTACCTACTTTTTGTAACTATGCCGTTAGATATTCTTCATTCTTCTTGGCTTCTTCAAAGTGTTCTTGTAGATCTTCAATTATTTCTTTTGACTCCTCATTTTTCTCGATCTGGAGCTTTAATCTTTGATTCATATTTTCAAGAGCTTTTAAGTCTTCTAAGGCACAAACAAGTTCTCCTTCCAGATTCATTTTGGCTTCATCCTATTCTTATTCTTTATCATCTATACTTTTTCTTATGGAAGTATCTTCATGCATGGCCATGAATAATATCTCTTCTTCTAAATTATTGACTCCACTATCTTTGATTGAGCTAGGATCTTTAGAATACAAACTCTTCTTCTCGAATCCCTTCTTGAATTTTCCTTTGAAATTCTTCTTGTATGTATACCTTCCTTTTTCATTGTCACCATTACCCTTATCTGGGCACTTAGTTACAAAATATCCAATCTTTCATAATTAAAACATTTAAAAGGTAATTTTCCTTGATAGTTACCTATTTTCTGTTTTAGCTTATGAATGAATAGAGTGTCATTGTCATCTTCATCATCACTATAGATGTCACTTGATTCTTGAATCTTAGTCTTCTCTTTCTTTGATGCCTTGAAATTAGCTTCTCTCTTTAAGGGTTTCTATTGTTTGGTCTGCATCTCATATGCCATAATAATACCATGTAGTTCATCCATCTTTAGCTTGGCTAAATTATTCATCTATTTAATTTCAAAAACTTTTGAATTATATCTCAATGGTAGAGATCTAAAAACTTTTTAAACCATAATTTATTCTTTTAACTTTTCTCTAAGACCTTGAATCTAATTAACTATTTTATCAACTCGTAAAAGATAACTTGCTATATTTTTTTCCTCTTCCATCTTCAAACTCTCAAACTATCTTTTAAAAGTTTGAATCCTAGCTTTCTAAACCTTTTCATCACCTTTGTAAATATTCTCATGTTTTACCCAAGTTTCATGAGCAGATTTACATTGCATAACGTTAACAAATTTTAACTCACATAAACCACATAAAATAGCATTTAAAGCTTTAACATTAGTTTCACTTGCCTTCTTTTCCATCGGAGTAGTTACATGTCTCTGTGGCTCTTCATATTCCTCCACGACTACTTGCCAAATTTCGAATCTAGGGGCCATCAAATAAGTCTTCATCCTTATGCTCTAAAAATCATAATTTTTTCCATCAAACAAAGGTGATTTATTTGTATAAAAAATCTCATGTGATCTATCCATCGTCCTTTTCTGATCTATTTTCAAGCGTAATTTTTTTTCAAAGGAACTTGCTCTGATACCAATTATTAAGCATGAAATATACTGAGAGGGGGAGTGAATCAGTATATTATATATCTTTTACTTAATTTTATTTCTTTTCTTTAACCACTTAATTACATATTCAAGTTATGAAATAATATTTAAACAATAATATGCACCACACAAGAGAGAGAGAGACACCAAATTTTTATGTGGAAAGCCAAAGTGGAAAAAACCATAGAGAACAATCTCAAGTATATGAATGAACACCAACTTAAAAAACAAAGTTTGCAAGCACCAAATTGCAGGAGCACCAACCCTTTTGCTGAGCACCAACACAATAACTATTTATGAGCACTAACCCATAGGATCACCAACCCATCTTGTGTATAAAACACAACTATCTCTCAATGTTGCTTACTCAACAAATGATAGAACTCTACAATATCTCCTATTTTTCTCTCTTCAAAAACAAATACAAACCATGCACTCTCTTGCATATAACAAATGGTTTCTCAAGACTTTATTTATATCTTTCCAAATGACCTTTGGCATTCACCCTTTGTGACTTTTCAATCCTCATGAAAAATGGTGCCAAACTTGTATGACCCTTCATATCCTTGCATTTGAAAATTCATATGTTGACCCTTCATAATCAAATGCATCTTTTCCTCTTTTGTCTTTATCTTGGTGACTTTTCATATTCTTCAAAGTGTCCCTTCATGGAAAAATGTTCCATACCCTCTTTTGTCTTCACATGGTGACTCTTGGAATTCCTCAAGATGACTCTTCATGAGAAAATTCATCCCATTTCTCTTTTGTCCTTACCCCACGACTCTTTGACTTCTCAATTGGCCCTCTTTTGACTTATATGTAACTAAATATATATATTCATTAATATTAATTAAGTATTAACACACATTAGCCAAGATACTAATATTAAAAACACCATTCTATGCAATGGGGCCTTTATCACCAATAATGCTAAACCTTTGACATAAATGACAATATTTCCAACAATCAATGACAAATGTGTTTGAAGGACTAAAGATTAATATAGGCTGTTCTTGGGACTGTTTGTCCACACATATTGCTCCAATTCTACCCTCTACCTATGTGACTTCATCAACACCTTTAGGTAACTTGATAGAGAGATAAACACCCTTTTAAAGTGTTTAAATGAGTGATTTAACTAGTGTCTGAAACCCTTGCATAAGGAGAAAACATGATGGACTTGTTGGAGGTGTCGAGTTGGCAATAAGGTTAGAAACTATATTGAAGAGATAAAGATTGATATAGGGACTCAATCCCTATTTTGATCAAACAAAGGCCTAAGGGGTTTTTGTTGACCTCTTTAAATATGCCTCCTAAGTATTTTGATGAATCTTAAGGATTGGGTCATGTAGTATTTATATAGGATAATACCCATGCCAAGAATGAAAGTTAGGCAATGAGGGAAGGTATGTTGTTTGAGACTACAAACATGATTAAGAAAACATTGAAATACCTTCATTGACATCTGTAGGGTATGACCCAAAGAAGAGTTTCCTTCACTCAATATTGCAACTTGACTATGGCACCATATGGGAGTAGCACAAAATGATTTAAGTGGAACTTATGAACATAAAGGTAATCATTGAAGAAGGGTTCCTTGTTTTTGACTCCCCAATCAAACCTCTCAATCTGTACACAAGACTAATTGACACTTACAGTTGTATAAAAGTGAAGGGTACCTTGGAATAAAAACTAAAAGGGATAGCTTGAAAACATGTTTTGAACAAGAAGATTAAGGTGTTATAAAATTATATTATGAGCATTAGGGGAAAGGTATCAATAATGGTTTCAAGCCTAATGCACATTTTCATTCCCTACACTATAGAATTATTCAACTATAATAGGTTTTAGTTCTTTCATCATTCATAGAATGGACTTAAGCTTGGAATATATATTTATGTTAGATCTTTCTCATTAAGTGAAGGCATAAAAAGGTCATTGTGTGGGTTATGTATCATTAAAAATGGTTTATAATACTACTTTTCAAGCCTCAAAATTACCTATAAGATCCCACATAGTCAGTTGTAGATGACTATGAGGGGTAGAAAGCCAAGGGTTTTAGTTTGATATGATCTAACTTGGGAAAGTAAAGATAAATGAATTTAAACAAAGAAATTATAGTCATAGGGAAATCTATATAGGTTTTATATCCTACCCTCAAGCCCAAATAGCTATGGTTATTTATAGGTGCCTTCTCAAGGAGCAAAGGACACATTTGGGTAGAATTTAGGGGTAAAGCATTTATGTCTAGACAATGACCATAAAAGTTGATGTGAAGTGACATCTTGAAGGTTTATAAGGGGATATCAGTATAAATACATATATTTTGTGACCTTAGATGGGTTAAGGAAGTAATTTTAAACCTTAGTTAAGGCCATGAGCATCTGTAATAGGGCAAAAGGGGTACATCTCAATCAGGTAGTGAGTGCTTTGATGATTGACATATGAGAATTACATATAAGGTGAAGATAGTGTTTGATGTTAAAAATGTTCCTCATATTTAAATGGATATTCTCTCCCTATCATGACCAAGTAAATATGTACCCATATACATTTTCAAAACCCTCATTTGCACCTACGAGCAAAAAACATAGTCACAGTCAAGATAAATGTGCTTAGTCCTATATAAGCAAAGTTGTGAGGGAAGGTGAAGAAGGATGAGGTGATGAATTACACCTTGGTTATGTTTTTCATGATTAAATATAGACATCTCCACATATCACAAAATAAAGAGAGCTAGAACTCCCATCAAGCAACATATCACTCCATGTGATCAAACCTTACATAGTCTATGTATAAAAAACTTAGTTTTAAATTGTGAAGAAATTAAGGGATCAAATGACATATTAAAGAGCTGAAATTATATGAAAGGTATGTTTATGAGTTGGGAATACTTATCCAATACTTGGTTTTAATGAGTAAATAAGGTAACACCTCTTTGTCCTCTATCAAGGCTAGGCACTCTTGAGGATCAAAAACCTTGTTAGTTTGGAGAAGAAAGGTGATGAAGGGAGTAAAGAGATGATTTAACCTTGTAGAAGGGTTTTTAAAGATAAAACATATCTATTAAAACATGGATAACACCTCACATAGGGGTGAAACTATGCATAACAGTCCAAATCTAAAAGAGTTGCCTTATAGGCCTAAAGTTAGAGTTGAAGCCTAAGGCCAAATTGAGAGCCATATTTCCTAGTGTGAAGTGAGATTTGAAACCCATGAAAACATGTTTAGTATATTACTATTGAAGTGTTAAAACCCTTTATATATAGAAAAGGCACAAGGAGGGTCATTTTGACTAAAGGAACAACTCAGGCCTACGAGGCATGGTGAAGCTTAGCTTCAAAATACAAGGTCAAACTTCATCTTAGCCTTAAAAATGAATTTTAATGGATTGAAATATGTTTATTATGTCACTCCTAAGGTTTCCAATCCATTGGAGTACAAATCAAACATCAAGAAATCCACTTTTGACTCAGAAACCCATCAAGCCCATTGGAAAGGATCTGCATGGGAGCCAAAGAAGTTTTGGAATGTTATCAAGGGTCTTTAAGGCCAAATTAGTGAAATTTTTGGTAGGTTGGATGTTAGGTTTTTATGAAACAAGCTTAAGGGTCAAAACAAGCTAAAACCCTTCTAAACCCTCAACCAGGATCTGATGCAGAAAATTAGCCTAGAAGGCTAGTTTAGTGGCATATTTTGACCAAAGTAGATATTATATGTTGGATATAACTACCTCATGTTCCCTCACATGCCAGCTATTTGTATGAAATTATATGGATGGAGGTAGAAATAGGCATTTCATCACTATTTTGTGTGTTTTGTAGGTTGGAAGAAGATTAAAGAGATGTAAAGTACATGGATGGAAATATTGAGACTGATGATAATCCCCCTTTTAGGTTTCATGCCTAGAAAATGTTCCTAAGTGTCTCAAACAGGTCCTTCAACTTAGCCAGTTAAGTCTGGCATATTGGGCAAGCTAGAGAGAAGGGAGGAAATCTTAAAGTAAAGTGATTTTAAGTTTACCTTGATGATTCTAAGGTCATGGAGGATATTGAAACATGTAAACCACTATGTTTTATATACTTTAATGAATAATTGAAGCCAAATTCGAATATAAGTGTGCAAGGTGCATGAGAAGGAGGTTTCCTAGAGTGCAGATGAAGATGGCTCTCTTCCAAGTGATTACAAAAGACAAATCATGAAAATAATTCATGGAGAGGAATATATGATATCCTCCCCTTCCATTACAATCATTGGACCTACCCTTGATTAGTTAAAAGTCACTCAAATAGGCCTAATCATGAAGGCAATTTTCTATGCAAGAAATAGAATTTTTGTCCATTTTGCAAGCGTTTGATGATTTGAGATGACACTTTTAGATCTTGATCTTGCATTGATCACACCATAACTCTCTCACATGCACAAGTAACTAATTATCTTATCTTGGAAAGTGTCCTTGTGACCCTTGGACTTCTCTTCTTCTCTCTCTCTCAAACTCTATAAGAGTTAGACATTTTAGCATTGTATGGGATGCTCCACCTGAGTATGGTGAATCCTTACTAATTTATATAACTTTTTATCAATAAAATGAATAAGGGTTACCTCTACCATGACTATAATTAGTGTTTTTAATTGAATGTTTTAGTTTTCTTAAGTGACACTCTTGTTTCTTTAACATGTTAACTCATTCTTGCAACCTATTTGTAGTTTAAAAACTTCTTATTGCAGGGCATGTGAAGTATTTTTGGATATGTTAAGGATTAAGTGAGTTTTCCTCTTCATCAATGAAATTCAAGGCCTATTTTCTAGTCCTCCTTAGCCTATATGTTCATCTTGACCTCACAATGTAACATTGATGTGAGAAGTTGTAGATTAGAAGAGTGTATGTTTGGTTTGTTGCTTGGTCTCAAATATAATATGCATATGGTTGGATGTCATTATTAACTTTGGTGTATCACCTCCATTATTTTATCTTTTCTTTAAATTTTATTCTCCCTTTTCACTCCCCAAAGTTAGTCTTACTTGTAATCCATAATGGTACATCAAGGGAGCAAGCCCTATCTAGAGACTCACCTCATTCCTTAGGATGCCCATAAGCCTAGAGGTGATTAAATTGTGCCACTTAGATGAGGAGATCATTTTCATCTCCTCAAAGGGTAAAAAAAAAAGTGATAATAGTACCCCAATTGGATCACTCCCATTGATCCAATTATTTATGTGTTTGCTTCCATTTCTTGCTTCGATTGCATTGTCAAATTTCCATGATTTTAGCACATTATCATTCTATTCGACACAGTATCTTACAAATTAATTTTTCCTCTATCTATATTACTAAATTAAATTGTTCAATGTTGTACTCCTTTCTACTAGCTAGGTTAAAGTACTAAGTTGACCTGGTCAACAAACTATCTTTTTCCTTGTCTATAGTACTCAGTTAAAAAAGTCAACCTTGTACTCTTTTCTATTAGCCATGTTACATTACTAAGGTGCCTTTGTTGACCTTGTATACTTTGTGTCTTAGTTTTATACCCTATTTACATTACTAATTTTACATGGTTGACTCTATACACTTATATGTCTTTTGTATATATATTCTTTTACATTAGCTTTATCTTCCCCAATATTTCTCCTTCATCATGAACTTCCTATTTGAAGATAACATTGAGTTGAATTCAATAGGTATGATGATTTTTACCAACCTCAATAGGTTCTCCCATAATCAGCTTGTGGCTCCTACCCTAAATGAAAGTAATGTGCATGTATCCACTCTTACTACAAACTATGGGACCCCTCCTCATTCTTCTTCACTTCACAATCCTCTCTTCTCATTTAAAGATCAACCACAATTAAAGTATACCTCATAAATTATCTTCTTCATCAATGAGTTTCCTCAACATCAAGGAAAATATATTTTTACTATTTACCATCTCATGATAAGTGGTCAAGTCGAGGGGCCCCATTCACCTTCTTCTACATTCTGACATGGATTTAGGGATACTAGATTCTTTGCCTCTCAACTGCTTCCCTCTATTTTTACCCCTTATCATATCATGACATATTTATCTTTGATTTTCTCCACCTCCATGCCTAATATCTCTACTAACATGGTAGGTTATACATCTAGTGGGCCTCTTCCTAGACCTACTCTTCTCAATTATTCTACTAGTGAATATTTTTATACCCATGGTAATCATGAATATATAACCACTTCTTCTTATCCATATACTAATACATATTTTAAAACACAAGAAAATCATGTTACTAGTGCATCACTTACCAAAAATCATTCTGAAGTCACTACTACCAATTACAATGCTTCACACAATGCCAATAATACCACTCAACCCCATCAACTTCTATTACAAACTCTTAATAAAATGAATGTTTTCCAAGCTAACAATTCAAATCAAAATATGAAAATGTAAAATCACCTTATCCATCTTTAAACCCAACTTCATTAGGTTATATGGGGCACATATAACCAAAATGCTCCCCTACCTCCCCTTTAGGATTCCCATGGTAATCTTATCCCTAAACCTCTCCTTGTTAAAAAAACAATCAAGAACCTTCAAAATGAGCCTCTTAAATCTCACTTACTAATATAGATATAGGAGTTATCACCCCTACCATTAATTATAATGGTTCAACTAACCCTATTCTCCACTTAAAAACATTTGGAAATTTATATAAAGACTGGGTCAAGTTAAGTACTTATACGGCTACCAAAATATTAACAAAGACTCTCATGGGTGGTGATTTAGATTTTTATAACCAAATAAAATCTCATTTCATCACTATTTTGGAATATTTAGTCAATTATCTAGTCTAAGAGTTCCAAATTAGTGATCTCTCTGAAAATGCCTTGGCCTATTTTATAAATTATAAGCAAATAAAAACCAAAATTGCACAAGCTTTCATCAAATAATGGAATACCTTGTCTACAAAATGTGAACATAATATGGTATATTACAACCTATTTCATCTATTTACTAATTTTCTTTTTCTTGAGTTTTAATATTAGGTCTAGACTCTCTCCCCATGCACTTTGGAGGAGCCATTAACCAAGCCAAGTATCAATACTTACTCATGCATCAATTCAATACATCATAACCTTATATGGGTACTCACATGTTAATCAAGAATAAGAATCATCATGATACAAATGATGATGTCACTAAATTTGGTAGACACATAAATCTGGCCACCGATAACCTCCAACCAGGGTTTTGACCAATTTATACCTGAAAAGCACAATTTAGCATTAAAACACTAAAATGTATTAAATGATATGAAACTGACATATTAAAGTTCTGATTTTGGCTAGGGTATCCCTAAATGGGGCAATATAATTTATGGGCCATCTAACTTTGATCAGATCATTCTGAGTCAAAATGCCAATTTTGCACCTGGGTGCTCTGGATTGCTCTTTCCTATCAAATCTTTTGCACAAGATGTGTGACTTTGTTATTTGTTTTCGGTAACTTCCTAAATGAGAATATGGTTCCAATTTATCTAATATCACCTTCCAATTTCAATCCAGTCAAATTTTGGACCTATAACAAGGCATTCTGATCAATTTGAGTAATTTGTGCATAAAGTGCTTAATCATGCTTAAGAACTATGTAACCCAAATCAAGGCCTAATTAAGAATTCCATGAATTTTTTTTGAATACCTATTTTTTGAAATGAATATTGAATATCTACATCATCAAGTGACCTCATTTCTTGGGAAGGCATCCCTTGGCCATAAATGCCATAAATATCAGGATTTATGCCCTTCATGTCTCATCAATGCCTTCCATGATTCCCTTCTAATTACCCCTTATTACAATGTCATGATGAGGATAATTATAAACTTAATTAAAAAAATATAATTAATTCTCAACCACACATCTCAATATTGAGATGGATGGTTGAGGTTGATTCTGATCAAATCCAAAAATCTATAAATAGAGAGGCCAAAAACATCATTTCTAAGCTATTTTGGTGTAAAGTTATAATGCACAAATATATTCAAGAAGTCATTTATACTAGTGTTACCGTGCCTAATTTATTCCAAGCCAAGCCAAGCCATAAGCCAAAAGTGCCAAGGAGAGATGGAGGTAGCCAAGCTTCCATTACCAAGGACTTCATGAGCACAAGCTTAGCAAGCCACCACTACAAAGGCATTTGGAACATCCAAAGAAGGTGAAGGATTTCTTGTGTTTTATTATTTATTTATTTAGTTGTGTTTATCATTTTATTTTTTTAACTAATCTCTCCATAGTGTCTAGGCCCAAAAATGTTATGTTATTAGTGTGTTTATTTTATTTTGTTTTCATTTTGGAACTAACACCATACTAACCATCCTCTCTTGAGTCAAATTCTTAGATCACATAATGGCACACCTGGTGGGACTAGATGCATCTCACACCTGAAGGAGATCATTTTAAAACTCTAAAATATTTATTTGAGCCTTTAAAATTCTTGAAAATTGATTTTCTAACTTTCTTTTTTCATTTTTGTTTGCCATAGACTTACATAATAAATTATGTTTGTAAGTAATAAAGACATCAGTTACCTGATTAATCGATGTCCTTTAGTAAAACCAACATCAATTAGATCTCAGTTAGCCAAAGTAATCAATGTCATTGGTAATAACCGACATTGGTCACAATGTTTTTCTAAAAAACATATACCTGAGAGCTACTTTTTCAAAGTTCATTATTTTAAGCTATAAATAGCTTCAAAGACAAAGGACATGCTAACAATTTTTTTGTAGGACCAAGCTTTATATTTGTATGAAACATGTTTAAATCACCTTTGCATGCTTAAAAATTAGTTAGGAATCTTGTTTTGGTGTTTAACAAAGGACTTAGATGTTTTGGTGAAAGTTTTCAAAGTTTACAACTAAGACCAAGGGGTCAAATGAACACCACCAAATCATTCATTTTGGGTTTAAAATTGAACACACTTGTTAATTCTTATTTTCAATAGTTGTTTAATCAAATTTTTGTTTGGAAAAAAGAGTAATGTTTCATGTATGCTCTTCCATTTGTCCCCTCTAGGGAACCTTGGGAATCAAAAGTGTCATTCCTATTACAAGTAGCCTAGTCCAAGGCTTAGAAAGAAAGTCATATAAAGCACTCCCCAAAAACTCATCAAAGTCTAGGTGACCTTGAAAATGACCCTAAAGTCTTTCTATTTCATGTTTTATTTATTTTTATGCAACCTTGGCTTGCGAGGGGGACTTCATCACCTCCCACAAGTTCTTTAGGAAATCTTTGACTTAGGCTTTCATCTCCTAGCATTAACTTCATTTGGTTCCTTTGGAGTTGTACATAGGATGTAGTGCCACTTTGGACATCGCAATACACTGAGTGAACAACAAGATGTAGTGCTTACAAAAAGGACTAGACCTTTTTGCAACAAGCCAAGTGATATAGATCCAAAATCATTTAAATATCTATGATTTTCTTTTGCATTATTTGACATGAAAGTCATTGTGCAATTGATTCCCCTAGATCATTTAGAAACTTGTTATATCTTAGATAAATCCCCACTTGCCATATAAGTATTATTGGTGTAAGGTGCACCTCAAGGTCCATGTCGCAGTATTGTCATTTGAGAGAAGGGGGGTTGTAAAAACCCTACTATATAATTCACATTTACTTTTAGATGAACACTTAAAATCCTCTCAAATGATGTATATTGATAGATTCTAACATTACGAAGCAATCTTGTCAGTTTAGGATCTAAGGGTGATTAATTAGTTGGTTTTATCTTAGTTTAAAGTCTTGTTTGAATTCAAAACTTGGTGTAAACAAACAATCCAAACCAAACACATAGTCTAAATTTTCCTTTGACTAAAGAGGCATTATGTTGTCCACATGAGATCATCAATTTGCCTTGTTTAAAAGTTCATCAAAGGCTTGAGAGTCATATCATCCACTTTGGTGTATTTATGCTACCCAATTGAGTCTAAACCTTTACTAAAGTTGGTTAAGTCCTTCACTTGTAATCTAAATTCATAATTATACCTTTACAAGTTCATAGGGTTAATGTGTTAAGTGGGTTCACCATTTGCACTAAACTTGAGGGAACTTAGGATTAATTCCTAGTTTACGTTGAAGGTCATTTAAAGACTCATAATCATTATCATCACTTGATAGACTTAAGCCATTTTGTGCTAAACACTTTCACTTTGAGTCTATGCACCCCAATATTTTGAGTCAAGAAAGCTAGTGTTATGTTGTCAAAATTGTAGGAAATCATCTTTACCTTAGATATTTTTTGAAAAAATCCTTTTTATCACACCTTTTGGGTAGTATAGAATCATTGCACTACCCAAAACATTTTGAGTATTATTTCATAGACCTTCTTGCATATAGTTTCAAATTTGTTCCTACATTTTTTAGATCAATTTGAATATACTTTTTTGTGATCCTTTGTCTAAATCACAATTATGTTGATCACCTTTGTCTAGCTTGTTTGTTAAAATAACCTAGTTTTATACCATTTTTATGAGAAATAAACTATTGCTAAAGTGCCTTTTATTCCATACCTTATGCCTAGTTGATCAAGTTCATGTCCAAAAATCAAATTCCTAGTGTTTATTAAAAGTGTTTCAAATCTTCTAGATTAAAACTTTAATCTATTTTCAAAGTCTAGCTTTTGATGTCATTTGGCTAGGATTCCTAGTGCATGCTTTATTTGATCCTAGATTTTGATGCCATATTTGGCCAAAAGACCTAGCAAATTTAAATTCCTAGATTAGACTAATTTGAAAACACTTAAACCTTAGAGTTTAGCATTTTGACTTTCAGTCCACTTACTTGATTATCTTTGTGTGAATAGTGAATTGTTAGATACTTTATGTTGGTTGAATATTTTGTCGACCAACGTACTGATAAACAAAATAGGTCTGATCAGCCAAAGTAGGAAGAGTAGTCATCCAAATGTGTAGGTTTACCACATCAGAAGGGGACTAATCTCTCCTCTCATCAAGGGGAGGTTCCCTATAAATACGCTATATATATATATATATATATATATATATATATATATATATATATATATATATATATATATATATATATATATATATATATATATAAAATACTCAAGTGTAGGACAACCCATCCATCTCTCTTTTTTCAGAGATGATGCATGTAGATCAAAGGAGAAAACTCAAGGGAAATGGCAGAAAGCACTCCTCTTCTTTTAGAAGTACTATTCAACAAACCACAAGAATACTCTTGAAAGTAAAAGCAAAATGTAACCAAAGACGTAGTAACCAGCAAATCGAGATGCATCACAAAGTCTCCACCTAAATTTCTCAAGAGTAAGATACGAAGGACAATGAGGGCACAAAGTCATGCCAAAGTCCTTTACACAGAAATGAAAAGAAAACACACTAAAGGTAATTATGGGGGCACAAAGTCTCTCCACAGTTGACTCTTCAGGACACCTTCCTGACTGCTGTCACTAATTCTGCCTATTGAATAAAAGGAACATAAGATATATTAAGGAAAAAGACATAAGAATAGTTTCCTCAACAACAAACATATCACAGCATAAAGTCTAAAAAATCACTTGCTTTCTTATTCCAATAAAAAAATATGATCAACAATTTGAGCTCAAAGTCTTAGTAGTGCCTTTCAATTTGGGCAGAGTTTAATCTTGATTGTCAGAAAGAGATCCATTTACAATAAAAGAAAGTCCCTTATATAGCCTCTTCAAGAAGGACTCGGGAATAGTAACACATCATGTTGCATTGAAATTTGTTAAGGAGACAAGCTCAAATTTAGGGGCATTTACCCATTTTATTTTCTCAATGTAGAGAAAAAGGTCACGCTTTCAATGTCCACCTAGCAATCTGATCCTTCTTCATCATTCTTTCTTTTCTAGTTATTTGAATCAGGTCTTAGATTTAATTCAATTCTCTATTCCTTAGTCAATTTCTGCTGGTCTTTAGAATTCCTGCATGGCAAATTCTACTGCTAAACAGGTGAAGACACATGGAAACTTCCATAGGACTCTAAGAAACATTTATTAATAGAGGCTTTGAAACCTATTAGAAACTCAAAATTGTGGGTGCAAACACTTGTCATTCTTTGTAGAGTTACAACTAAAAAGTTGGTAGCTTTTGCTTGTCTCTTGAGAATCCTATGGAGGATGACATGTGGTGGCTTTTGCTACTTTGATATTATGTCTCAATGGATGACATGTGGCAACATCTACTATGACTTTGATGAAGGGCATGTGGTAGCATCCATTGAACTTGTAGAAGCTTTGGATGCCTTTTGAATGTCCTACGAAAGATGACACGTGATGGCTTTTGTCGCATTTTAGAAACACTATAGAAATATGCAAAACTCATTTGGGTTCATGCAGATGATGCCACTTGGCATGTTCCACTTAATTTACAAAGGACACGTGGCAACTTCTACAACTCTTAGAAACAAAATGAAATGAGGCTTGAAAGACGACACTTGGCAACATCCGTGGGATTCTGCCAGGATTTTGTCTCAGTCTATTTGTTTGCCTTCTCCCAAAGGAAAGGTGACCCTTCATCTTTCCTATTTTGCATCCTCCCAAAGGGAAGGTAACCCTTCAGATTTGGGGGAGTGTCCCTTAATTTGGTAGTTGAGAGTCCCCTACAAGGGCACCTACCCTGTAGGGTCCTTCGGTGGCCTTTTATCTTTGGCAGTCTCTCATGGCTTTCTTGCAGACTATTTCTGTGGACATTTTGCCTGAGATTTTCCCCAGGCATTTTCCCTAGGCAAAGTACCAAGGACAAAAAGTATGCGAACAATTTTCTATAGACAAAAAGTCCATGGAGAATGTTTCGATCACTTTACCTCTTTGAAAATTTCTTCGAGATTTCTGCCTACAACTTCTTTCTCGAATTCTTTCAGACTTTTTGTCTGAAGGAATTCCTTAGGATAAAAGTCTAAAAGAATTATTTCTTGCCTTAGTCTTTTTTGAATTCCTTAAACAAAAATCTGAAAGAATTACCTTTGCGGCCCTCTTTGAAAATGACCCTTTCGAAGGGTACTTTTGTCAACAAAGTGCCCTTCACAAGGGCATTTGTCCTTCGAGAGGCTTCTTTGAATTTTTGCATTGAACCGCTCCTTTGAACCGAGCCGATGAACCAAGGCGATGAACCAACTGTTGAACTATTTGATTGAACCAAAGAATTGAATTGTTTGGTTGAACCAAACATTGAACCGCTTGGTTGAACCAAAATGGTTCAATGCAATGAACCCTTTGATTGAACCAAGTCTTTGAACCAAGTGAACGAAGCAAAGCATTATACCAAGTGAAAATGACTAAGTGTTGGAAACTAATTCTTTTGATTGAACCCGCCTGCAGAAGCCTTTGAACCAGTAGAAATGAACCTGCTTGTAGAGTTCATAGAAACCAAGTCCGTAATTTTCATTAACCTTGAAAGAGTCTGTAGAAATCAACCTGTGAAGCCCGTTGAACTTGGCTTTTAGAGTCCATAGATTTTTGAGAAGCTTAAAAAATGAGGAATTTGAATGCCTACAACAAATTTTGAAAAGGGAAGAGATAATTTTGGTCTATAGGAGCAAAAAAGTTCAAACGTTGTCCCAAAAATGAGTGATATTTTTGGAGGACAACAGCTGGCTCCAGTTGGGGAACTTCTATCAATTGCAAAAAGAATTGAAGGAAGTAGAATCTAGAATCTCTAGTGTCTTCATGTGTACCATTGGGCTATGGAGTCATGCTACCTAGAAATGAAAGTAATCAAAAAAGAAAACAAACAAAACAAAACAAAATTAAAAACTGTATAAATATACATATATATATATAGATGCAATGATTTGATACTTCAAGAGTTGAAGTGTTTTAGATGCTGCCCATTGTGAGGTAGAGAAAAGAGTGTGCCATATTGATATTTTAGCAAAAATCTATTTTCACCAATGTGCTGATGAATTATAAATGGGCCTCTCCAAAGGGAGTCAAACTTTCCATGCATCCCCTTTGGTTCTCTCCTTTTGTCCCACAACAAGACTTGATCCCCAATCTAAAAATCATGATTTTTGGCCTTTCAGTCAAAGAGTTTCTTTACCAGACTTTGATGAGCAGCAATTTTGCCCACCACCATGGTTCTTTATTCCTCCATCTCAATCAGGCACATTATTCTTTTATCAAGAGAGCTTTTAGTCTGATCTTCAATTGCCTTTGCCAATTTCAAGGCTGGCAATTCTAAGGTGATTGGTATCTCAGCATTGATACCATAAAGAAGTTGAAAAGGAGACATACCAGTTGCCCTCTTTGGTGTGATTTTATCTACCCATAGAGCATCATCCAGTGCTTTATGCCATGTTCTTTGATTGTCATCTGCTAGCTTCTTGATGATAGTTACCAGGTTCTTATTACTAGATTCAGCTTGTCCATTCCCTTGTGGAAAATAATCAGAAGAGTGAGAGAGTATAATTCCATAATGGAAATAGAATTGTGTAATCTCTTAGGAGGTGAAACAAGCTGCATTGCCAATAACAATTTTGATTGGAACTCCAAACATAGAAATGATATTCTCCTTGAGGAAGTTGCATACAACTTTTGAAGTAGCATGCTTAGTTGGGATTGCTTCTACCCACTTAGTGAAATAGTCAATTGTTGTAAAGACATAATCATGTCCAACACTTGAAGATGGGTTTATAGTCCCAATAAATCAATCCCCCATTGCTAGAAAGGTTCTTCTAAGATCAATGGCTTGAGATGCATAGCAGCTAACTTGGGTCTTCCAACAAATTGCTAACAAAGTTCACATTTCCTAACCCACTTACGTGCATCTTGGAAAAGAGTTGGCCAATAATACCTGGCTCGCAAAATCTTATGAACCATTACAGGAGTAGAAAAATGTCTTCCACATGCTAGATTGTGGAAAGATTTCAAAAGCTAGCTTTGTTGCTCTTTGTCTACACATCAAAGGAATACTCCATCTATGCTTCTCTTGTACAAGCCGTTGTCCCAAAAGACAAAATTGGTAGCTTTCAACCTGATAGTCCTCCTTTCTTTGTAAGAAAAATGAGCAGGACATTCTCCATAAGTAAGGAAATGAGTGATACTTGAATACCACTCATTGGTAGTGGAGACAAAAAGGATTGTTTGTGTCTCTTTCACTTCAGTTTCTTCACATTGTGTGTCTTCTGGCTTATTGTTAGTAATTAATTGGCATAGGCCTTTACCCCTGACCAGCTTTGTTGACCTAATGTCTAAATCAAACTCTTGGATCTTTACAATCCAATTACCTCTTTTCATGCCAAACTCCTGCTGAGTTAATATAGACTTGACTGTAGTGTCAGGAACTAAGGCAGTAGTGTGTGAATTCAGAATATAGAAGCAAAAATGTTTGACTACTTTCACCAATGCATAAGCATCTCTCTCTACATTTGAATACTTCATCTCATGGGTTTTGAGAGGGAAACTCATGAAAGAGATAGGAAATTCCATACCTTCCTTGTCTTGTTGAACAAGAATTACTGAAAGAGTGTGTTCAGACGCAAAGATGTATATGATGAAATCTTTGTTATAATCTGGACAAACTAAGGTAGGGGCGTGAGCAATGGCAGTCTTGATATCCTGAAATGTTGATTTTCCTTCTTTAGTCCAATTGAAGGTGGTCTTCCCTTTCATCATGTTCACAATGTGTCTAGTCTTCTCAGCAAATTCAGGGATGAATCTTTGTAAGAAATTCACTTTTCCAAAGAAAGAATGAACAACATTTTTGCTTGTAGGCAAATTAAGATCTTGAATAGACTTGAATTTTTCTGAGTCAATCTTTATGACTTCTTTTGACACAATGTGTCCAAAGAGTTTCCCTTCTATTACTCCAAAAATAGACTTTTTAGGATTCAAGGAAATACCATTCTAGTGGCAGTACTCCATCACTTATTATAAGTGGTGTACATGATCAGATCGACACTTTGAAAAGATAGTCAAGTCATCAAGGTATACCACTATGAATTTACCTATCTCATCTTTGAAAGCCAAGTCCATTGCTCTTTGAAAGGTGGCACCAGCATTTACTAAGCCAAAAGGCATTCTTCTATATGCAAATGTACCCCAAGGTGTGGTGAAGGTAGTCTTGTGTTGGTCTGCTTCACCAACTTCAACTTGATTATATCTTGAGAAGCCATCCAACATTGATAACATCTCGAAACCTGTCACTATTTGAAGAACTTGATCCATAATTGGCAAAGGATAATTATCTTCCAAAGATGCTTGATTCAGATTCTTAAAATCTACACAAATGTGAATTTTGCCATTCTTCTTCCTTATAGGCACTATGTTTGAAATCCATGTGGAATGATGGATTGAGAAGATGATTCTAGAATTTAATATTTTTTGTATCTCAGATAGAATAGCACCTGATATTTTTGGATTGTACTGCCTGGATTTTTGCTTATAGGGCATTGAATCAGCGTTGAGAGGAATGTCATGGCAAATTTCATCAGGTCTGAGAGACTTTAGGTCTTCATAATAATATGCTAAGACATCCATTTATTGACAGAGTAAAGATGTGAACTTGAATCTTTCTTTAGGGGTGCAACACTTACCAATGTTAACCATCTTGAGATTTTTTTTAGTGGTCAGATTTACTTGATCAAATCCCTGAGAAAAACTTGAGTCTATTTGTTATTATTTGATGAATCTATCATGCTTGTCAAAAACCTTCTAAAGAGAAACCAGGCCTTTGGGAAATTTGTTTCCTTTTAGCTATAATAATTCTTCATTTATATCTGAACTAGATTCAGAGGCTGATTCATACTTCTGAGGTTCACTGCCTTCAAAATGTAGTTGTTCAAAATTGTCTTTTAGTTCTAGGAAGGCAATGATTTGATGGTCATCATTGAATACTTGCCAAAGATTAGCACTTTCAAGAAAACTTGGTCTATAGATTAGCTCAATAGTATACCTGTCTTCTTTGAAATCTAAATGAGGAACTAAGAGAGTTCTTGAAATAGCAAGTGCATTAGCTCTGTCATTAGATTCCCTGGGTATCACAAAAATGTTGAAAGCATCAAAGCTTTCAATTTGGTCCCAAACTAGGTTATGGTAGTGGCGTAATCTTTCATTCTTGGTTTGGTAAAGATTTATTACTTGACAAACCACTAATTCATCATCCCCTTTGGCATGAAAAAACTTGATGCCTTTTTCTTGAGCAACCTTCATTTCAAGCAACAAAGATTCATATTCAACTGTATTGTTAGTGTTGCTAAATTGTAATTTGTAAGATGAAGGAAACATATCTCCTTAAGGAGATATCAACACAATCCCAACTCCCAAACCGGTAGAGGAATAGCTGCCATCGAATTCTAGAATCCATATTTCATTTGATAATGATTTTTCTTTAGACTTTCCTTCATCAGAGATGGAGGGTCCTTCTTCATCTATATTACAACTTACTAGTTCTTCTGGTATTCTAGTTGAACTAATTTTTGAGTTGACACTTTCAAGAATTTTATCAGGTGTTTCATGCATTTCATCTGTAGATAGAAAATAGTTGCCCATACCTGCGGATTCAAAAAGAATTTGAGATTTAGGGACTAATGTTTAGGTGACCACATATTTTGCTTCCTTTTCAGGGAGAAACCTCTTTATTACACCTTGGACAAGGATCCTTGCCTTAGATAGATCCATGCTTAATTCTCCTCCTATGTCCTTGCAAAAAATTTGTCCAAGCAAAATGCCATAGGATGCAAAGACATCAGCCACCAAGACAGTCATCTTGATTATCTTATTTGGAAAGGCTATAAATGCAAATTGGGCATCTTTGATTTGCCACAACAATGGTACTTTCTTGTTCTCCATGGAGAAACATCTCCCAAATGTCTTGGTCAGTGTGAGACCAAGAGACTTAGCTACTTTAGTAGGCATGACATTGTCAGATGTGCCTGAGTTAATAATATAGTTACTCAACTTGTGGCCATTAATTAACAGGGAAACATAGAAAGGTTCTATTTTTCCAGGAGCTGCTGGGGGAGTAATGACAAGATTATTCAAAATATTTTAAGCTTTTTGTCCTGCAGGGATGGTTTGGTTCTTGACACATTGGATCAATTTATCTAATTGATCAAGATTGGACTACAAATATTCAAACTCAGACATTTGTATTTTTGTCTTTTTGACATGATCGATTATGTCAGATGACTGAATTGAGCTAGGTACAGAGGAAGGTATTTCAACTTTTTGGGTTTTAGGATGGATGGGAGGAGGGCTAGTTTGCAAAATTGAAATAGAAGGTGAAGGTGAAATTGATGTATTTGCCTTTTAAGTGATTACCAGATCCTTTGACTAAAAAAGTAGAGTGGTTCCATGCTTAGAAATCATGACTATTGGCTAAGGTTTCTCTTTTATCTTCCCTTTATTAGCTTGCTAGACTGATTGGTTCCTCGACCTGGTAAACACTGCATATGATCCATCAAAAGCTTCTCCTTTGCTTCCAAGTTCATCTTGGTAGTTCAGGAAACCGATGTGGGAGTCGCCAGCTGATTCTTCTTGATTTTCTATAAGGATATCAACATCATTTTCTTGATTCAATTCAAGCTAGAAAGATAACTCTGATTCTACTTCAAGATATCCCATTACTGAATTAGTTGGAGGAGCTTCTAGGGAAAGTTTCCCTTGTGGGAGAGGAAGGTGGTTCTGTTGCCCTTGATTCCTAGTAGCATTACCCTAATATGACTTATTTGGTAATATCCTTTTATATGAAGGAGCATAAGACATTCCTTGAGCCATTTGCTTTTTGAGAGCAAGCAACTCATTTGCCAATTTCTACACCATTAGATCTGTGGTACTTGTAGATGAATATTTAGAAGATGATGAAGCTTTATTTCTATTTGGATCTCTTCTTATCTTCCTTGCTAAGATGAGATCATCTTCTACCTCAGTGGCCAAATGTTGAGCTACAACAAGATCTATTGATCAACACGTCTCAAGAGAAAACTTACTTTAGGTAACTGAGAATTAATGAAGAAGCATTTAAGATTCTCAGCTATAGGTCAAGCAATTACAAGAATTTATTTTCTTAGTTTGACAAATTTGGCTATAAAGTCCCTCATTGGTTCATGAGGCTCTTTCTTCATCTATGTAAGTTGAGCCAGAAGTGCATGTGCATCTTTTGCAGGTTTGAATCTAGCTTCAAACTTAGCTTTGAGGGTATTCCAATCAGTTACTGCCTGAGCTTGTAGATGATAAAACCAATCTACATCAGCACCTTGTAATGTTTCTACAAATAGTTTGACTACTACATCTTCAAATTCTACTCCAATTACTCCACAAGCTATGCTGAAGGCTGCAATGTGTTCATCACGATGAACTTTCCCATCACCATATCATTTGGGAAAATTCTTCCTTGAACTGCGTGGAAGCTCATGTAGAGGTGGAGTAAGATTGAGAGGACCAAAAGCATTACCCCAGGGGCCTTGAACTACCATTATAGGATTATGAAAAGGAGGGATAAAAAATCTTAGAGGGGTAATTATTGGCAAATCTTTATCAATAGTAGAAGTAGATACTTCATCTAGCAATGGAGATCTGACTTTAGTAGGAGGAAAGCTCTTGGTTCGTTGGAGATGAGATGGTGAAGGAAACAGATCAAAATCACTTTGCTGTACCAACTCAAATACAGGGTCAATGATACCTTTAGCCCTTCGGCTTCATGTATACCTTGAATCTACCAGATTGTGAAACAAAAATAGAAAAGAATTGACCTTGCTTTAGTTAAAGCTTGAGGCTTTAAACTATGCACTCTTTTCCAGTAGCTCTAGTTTTGCAGACTAGATAAAATAATGGAGGTGGAGGAAGATAGTAAGGCTATAAATGGATAATGGGTAAGACAAGTAACGAAGTCACCAAAGTTTGTAATGGATAAGGGTTATGATGATAATGGGTAAGACACAGGTGATGTTTCAATCTGAAACTTGAGGTTCCAAATTGCACAAAAAATATGTATATCCCCAGTGGAGTCGCCAAAAATTATTGGTTGAATATTTTGTCGACCAACGTACTGATAAACAAAATAGGTTTGATCAACCAAAGTAGGAAGATTAGTCATCCAAATGTGTAGGTTTACCACATTAGAAGGGGACTGATCTCTTCTCTCATCAAGGGGAGATTCCCTATATATACATACACAAATATATATATATATATATATATATATATATATATATATATATATATATATATATATATATATATATATATATAAACAAAAAATAATACTCAAGGGTAAGATAAACCATCCATCTCTTTTTTTTTATAGATGATGCATGTGGATCAAAGGAGAAAACTCAAGGGAAATGACAGAAAACACTCCTCTTCTTTCATAAGTACTATTCAGTAAACCACAAGAATACTCCTGAAAGTAAAAGCAAAATGTAACCAAAGATGTTGTAACTAGCAAATCGAGATGCAACACAAAGTCTCCACTTGAATTGCTCAAGAGTAAGATATGAAGGACAATGAGGGCACAAAGTCATCCCAAAGTCCTTTACACATAAATGAAAAGAAAACACACTAAAGGAAATTATGGGGGCACAAAGTCTCTCCACAATTGACTCTTCAGGACACCTTCTTAACTGCTATCACTAATTATGCTTGTTGAATTAAAGGAACATAAGATATATTAAGGAAAAAGACATAAGAACAGTTTCCTCAACAACAAAGATATCACAACACAAAGTCTGAAAAATCACTTGCTTTCTTATTCCAATAACAAAATATGATCAACAATCTGAGCTCAAAGTCTCAGTAATGCCTTTCAATTTGGGCAGAGTTTCGTTCTGATTATCAAAAAGAGATCCATTTACAATAAAAAAAAGTCCCTTAGATATCCTCTTCAAGAAGGACTCAAGAACAGTAACACATCATGTTGCATTGAAATTTGTTAAGGAGACAAGCTGGAATTTAGGGGCATTTACCCATTTGCTTTTCTCAATGCAGAGAAATAGGTCATGCTTTCAATGTCCACCTAGTGATCTAATCCTTCTTTATCATTCCTTCTTTTTTTGGTTATTTGAATCAGGTCTTAGATTCAATTCAATGCTCTGTTCCTTAGTCAATTTATGCTGGTCTTTAGCAATTAATGCGTGGCACATTCTACTATTAAATAGGTGAAGACACGTGGCAACTTCCACAAGACTCTAAGAAATGTTTATTAATAGAGGCTTTGAAACCTATTAGAAACTCAAAATTGTGGGTGCAAACACTTGTCATTCTCCATGGAGTTATAACTAGAAAGGTGGTAGCTTTTGCTTGCCTCTTGAGAATCTTGCGGAGGATGATATGTGGCAGCTTTCACTGCTTTGATATTGTGTCTCAATGGATGACACATGGCAACATCCATTGTGACTTTGATGAAGGACACATGGCAGCATCTGTTGAACTTGTAGAAGCTTTGGACATCTTTTGAATGTCTTATGGAAGATGACACATGATGGCTTCCATCGCATTTTAGAAACACTATAGAACTATGCATAACTCATTTGGATTCATGCGGACAATGCCACTTGGCATTTTTGATTAATTTACAAAGGACACATGATAGCTTTTACATCTCTTAGAAACAAAATGAAATGAGGCTTGAAATACAACACTTGATAGCATCTGCGAGATTCTATCGAGCTTTTGTCTCAGTCCATTTTTTCACCTTCTCCTAAAGGGAAGGTGACCCTTCGGCTTTCCTATTTTACATCCTCTCAAAGGGAAGGTGACCCTTCAGCTTTGGGGGAGTGTCCCTTAAGTTGGCAGCTGAGAGTCCCCCATAAGGGCACCTACCCTTCAAGGTCCTTCGGTGGATTGTTATCTTCAACAGCCTCTCACGGATTTCCTGCAGACTGTTTCCACGGACATTTTCCCTGAGCTTTTCCCCAGGCATTTTCCCTGGGCAAATTCTTGCAGACAAAAAGTCCATAGACAATTTATTGCAGACAAAAAGTCCATGGAGAATGTTTCAATTACTTTGCCTCTTTGAAAATTTCTTCGGGATTTCTGCCCACAGCGTCTTTCTCAAATTATTTTGGACTTTTTGTTCGAAGGAATTCCTTTGGACAAAAGTCTGAAAGAATTGTTTCTTGCCTTAGTATTTTTTTTGAAATCCTTAAAGAAAAATATGAAAGAATTACCTTTGTGGCCTTCTTTGAAAATGACCCTTCTGAGGGGTACTTTTGTCAATCAAGTACCCTCTGCAAGGGCACTTGTCTTTCGAGAGGATTCTTTGAATTTTTGCATTGAACCGCTCCTTTGAACTGAGCCGATGAACCAAGGTGATGAACCAACTATTGAACCATTTTATTGAACCAAAGCATTGAACCACTTGGTTGAACCAAAATGGTTCAATGCGATGAACCCTTTGATTGAACCAAGTCTTTGAACCAAGTGAATGAAGCAAAGCATTGAACCAAGCAAAAATGACTAAGTGTTGGAAATCGATTCTTTTGATTGAACCCACCTATAGAAGCCTTTGAACTAGTAGAAATGAACCTACTTGTAGAGTTCATAGAAACCAAGGCCGTAGTTTTCTTTAACCTTGAAAGAGTTTGTAGAAATCAACCTGTGAAGCCTGTTGAACTTGGTCTACAGAGTCAGTAGATTTTTGAGAAGCTTGAAAAATGGAATTTGAATGCCCAGGACAAATTTTGAAAAGGGAAGAGACAATTTTGGTCTATAGGAACAAAAAATTTCAAATGTTGTCCCAAAAATGAGTGATATTTTTGGGGGACAACACTTTACACTACCTTATTTCCTCACAAATTTTTGCACAAACCTTTTGATCCTTTTGAAACATCTAGACCAAGTTGAAATGTCATCTATTTTAGACATTGTCCTTTTTATAGTTTGTATAACTCTTTGGCCTTTTATCATAAAACATTGACTATGGATCCTAACATGCATTCCTACACTCACAGTATACTCATATACAATCTAGAGATTAGTAATTTAGTTATATAGGAAGAAATGGTGAAAGACCCCTATGTAGATAATATTGCTTATGAGATGGATTATTATCCCTCTTATAATACTCAATAAAGGACACAAATACAATATCCATTGGCTAATTATTTGGTTAACACATCACCTTACACAGAATAGATACAAGAGCAAACTATGCAATACCTAGCTATAATACCTATAATGGATGAGCCAGTACTTTAAAAATCATATTATACTAATAAGGATTCCACACATGATCCATTTTTGTTTGAGTGATATTTGGTAGAGAAAAAAGATGAGATTTTGGTTAGAGCCATAGAGGTAGGGGCCAAGTTTCCAGTAGACTTCCCCCATGAAAATTTACCAAGTCTAGTAAGAGTGCCCCACAATATCATTTATGATCAACAGGCTTCTTCTAACAATCTTATAGCTCTAGTCCAAATAACATACCAAGATCTTAATATAGTTGATCGAGGAAAAAACATCACGGAAGATCACTTTAACTAAATGCAAATAACATATCAAACATATTTGAATATAACACATGATTTTAATTAGATGAACATGGTAAGTAAGCCTCACATTGACCTAGGTCCTTCAACAAGAATGTTGATAGAGTTAATTGGATAAGACAATCTAAATTTTTACCTATTCATACAAACTATTTCAATAGATAACTTGATGCATATGCCCATTATTGAAGAAGTGTCTTTGGCCTCTACACTGAATAGTGAACCAAATGTAGTAGATAATGTGCAAACAATGTCCAGTCTTGATCAAAGTGGTAATAATGCACAAATAAATATCCAACAACATGTGCCTATAGTTAATCCTATGAATAGGTCATCATACTAGGGAATAAGAGTTTCTACACCCCAACCTCAATCGATTACTTCCTTAAATGTAAAACTTATGGGATTAGGTAATCAAACAATGACCAATGTCATGCCTCAATGATAGAATGTGATGAATCTTACTCCTTCTCAACAAGTAATGATTAGTATTCCATAATAATATAGTGTATCAATGCAATAGAGGATAAATACATTACCGCCTTAATTAGGGGCAAAAAATATTTTACCTCACCAGGTAACGATAAACATACCTCTTCAGTCGTAGACTAATATGCTAATCCAAAATGAAGTAATAACTAGTCAATAATGTGAAAATATTAGTCAATGATAGATGTCAAATCTATAATCTACTTTCACTTCCTCATAGGTATTTGTGCAACAAGGAGGTCCTCATGTTTCTCAAGTACCTACTAGACAACCATAGGTTCAAAATATGCCACAAATCTAGAGACGGGGTCTTGGTCCACAAGTTCCCACTCAACAATAAGGTTTGATTAGTTGAAAACATGTCTCTTTTCAACCATATTAGGTATAGTATAGTTATATCCCTCCATCCCAACCAAAAAATCCTCTAAGTCAAACCTTTATCACCAACCCAAACTAGAATATCACACAACCAAGTGTGTAATTTCAAGTACATCATAATCTATGTATGCATATTTATGGTCCATTCCCAAACCAAACTAATGTTCCCAAATAGATAGCTCCATCATACCTTAGTCAAAATATTCCACTTGTGACCTCCCAACCATTTATCCAAACCCAAATTCTCCCTCAAACCAATATTCCATCTAGTTTCCTATCCCAAGAATTGCAATAGATGAAGGATACAATTTCTACCATTTAAGCTGGTAAACAAACTAAAACGTTCAAATTGGATGATGTATGTTCCTATCCACTCAACATGGATTATTTTTAGATACTATTTCCTTCAGAATACAAACCACTGAAATTAGATAAATACAAAGGGAAAGTTGACCCTAAGGCTCATTTGATCGAATTCTTTGTCGCATGTCAACTAATGGCATATAGTGATATATACCTTTAGTTATTATTTACAAGTAGTTTGGCTAAGAAATATTTGGAGTGGTTTTTGAAATTTCCAAAAAATTTAGTAATGGATTTTGATGATCTTTCTGATAAGTTTGTGCAACACTTTTCCTAAAGCTAAAGCATGATATTTCATTCATGGATTTAAAGCAAGCAAAGCAAAAAACTAGTGAGAGTTTTACAAGCTATTTATAGTGATGGAAATCCCTTATGACCTATTTCACCCATAGTTTATTAGATAAATAATTAGCTGTTGTGTTTACTAAAAATTTGCATAGTGAGATAGCTTATCATTTGGAACTACAATGTGCACATATGTTCAAGGAGATCATTGATAAAGGTTTGTTGATCAAGAGGGTGATCATCAATAAAGGAGTCATCAATATTAATTCAAATAATCAAAATCAAGGTACCAATCATAAAAATGACCAAAATCCCATTCAAATGCAAGCAATATAACCATCACATGCCAATATTCATGAAAGACCAAACCAATTCAACCGTAATAAGAATGTTGTGGAAAATGGAGTAATCAAATCCCATCATGTACAAACTATGTAAACATCATCTGCACCACCTTTTTAGCTTATTCCTACCCAACAACCTCTCCAACCAATGCTACAAGTACAATAACCTTTACCATTACAAACCCCTCCTCCTAGAAAGATCGTGCATGTACATCATGTCTTTAGTGACTTAGGAGAATCTATTGAGTCTATATTTCACAAGATTTCTACCATTAATATGATTAGTTGGACTATACCAAATCATTATCCACAAACTATTCCTTATCTTGATTAGTACCATGAAAATAAATTCTATGACTACCATCAGGGCAATGGGCATAATCTATGAAGATGTGTCCAAATCAAGCATTTAATTGAGAATATGTTGGAGAATAGGGAGATAAAATTAGATAATGGTTCTTACACTTATAAATAGACTCTTGGGATCTATTGAAACCCCTTCCTCTGACATAATAATCAATAACAATAGAACAATCAACAACAAAAACAATGATAAGTGTAGCAACAAAATCAATAGTATCAAAATCAAAGGCCAAACCAGTAGAATCAACAAAATCAACATCATAACCCACAATAATAGAAAAATGGACAAAACCAAGGTTAGAATGGTAACAACCAAAAAACCTACCATGTAGTTACACATGACTACAATAGGGTTGTAGATCATATTGTAGGGGGTAGTGTTAATACCATCTCCATTAATCTTAGACCAAACACTAATTAATATAGACCATTGATAAACAAAAACATTTAACCAAATTATATGGATAATACTTCTTTGACCTAGGAATGTATACAGGAAAACCAACAAACTAGGAATTCCCCTTTTGGACCTTATATCGACAACTCATTCTTTCCACATGAGCACATGCAAGTGCACCAACAACCGAGACTTATCCTATCTAGTCCTACACCATTCCCAACATTTATTAGCAATAGTGATCTAGTATTTAATCTTGATTGTATAATCACAACTTAGAGGTCAAAGATTACTATCCTAGGCCCACAACCATCTTCCACTTTACCTATCATCCAACCAATCATTCAGCCTCAAAATAAACCATTCAATACTGACCAAGATAAGAAGTTTGATATTGTGGAACAATTATAAAAAACACTAGCACAAAATTTTATTTTAGATTTGTTGTAAATGTCAATAATCCACAAAAAAATATTGAATGAGTTTTTGACCTAATACATTATTACTAGTGACATATCCCTTGATAACTTTCAAGCTTTGGTTGGATACCTCGCTTGAGCCCAACAAGTCACATTCAACCAAAGTGATATGTCTTCCCTTGGCCGACTCCATAATAATACATTATTCATATAAGTTTATATAAAGTGACATAAAGTGAAATTTGTCCTTATAGACAATGGATCATGCATCAACATAGTGTCTATAAAGCTCATCATGCTTTTTGGGTACACAATGGTAGATCTCTAGCTAGAAACAATAACTATCAAAGCTAATGATAATTAAGAAAGAGAATCACAAGGTACCATTAGTTTTTCAGTTATCATTGGGCCTTTAATCCATGACACACTTTTCTATGTGCTTGATCTTGAGTTATCATACAATATGCTTCTAGGTAGGACTTGGTTACATGAGATTCATGTAGTCTTGTCAATGTTGCACCAATGTATCAAGTTTTCTCACTCAGGGATGGAAGTGAATATTCCAAGATATTTACACCCATATGAACACTACACGCATCTTGATGTTGAATTTCAAATCTACAATTATTTGTATAACATGAATCCAAGTTTTAAACATGACAAAGGAAAGGCCATACTTATTGGTTCTTCACCAGATAATTGCATATATCCTAATACCTTGGATTCCCTTTCCCACATGCCACCTCCTGAAGCTTCTAATCATTTCACCATTTTAGATAATGAAACAGGAGAGTATGTGATCCATGATACATTTCATATTGCAAATCTTCCTTAGAATCTAAAAACATTTGGGCAACCTAAAGCCATCCCACATATGCATTGGAAATAAAAGAACAAAGATAAGGGACCTACCACATTTGTACCATCATCTGTCTTAGGACTTGACACTCTTGAAGGGGATGAATCATAGTTATAAAATGATGACTAAGTTGATTGTTATAAAAATACAAAGTATCCTATTCCTAATAGGATCATGGAGCATCAAAATTATGAAAGAAGAGGCCTCAGATTAAATAAACAAGGAACCATCGATTCAATTTCCATGACTAAGTATGAAAGACCTTATGGACTTAGATTTAAAATGCTTGGGGGTGACCCCACATATATTATTCAAACTCATCACTAATGGCTAGTAATGATGATACTGATAGCAAAGTAGAGTTTGATCATAACCTCAATTTGATGGCCTAGCTAAAACCAACCTATTTGATGATAATGCCATTTGTACCCTTACCTTGGCCATTCATCACAATCCATTTCCATTATATTATCCCCATATAATAGATTGGGACCAACAAGAATCTATTTTATCAACTGATGAGTTCCAAAATGATGAGGCATTCTATGATTTGTTAGGCCTTAGAGACAATGTTTCATTGGAAGATCAAAAATCAGGATTTTCAATCACATTAGATCTTGCAGCCTATTTTGGAGAGTGAGTGAACACCCTTAGTAAATAACAAATAAGTAAAACATTGAGGTCCCAAAGTGAAAACCTCTTTGAGACACTTTTTAACTAGGGAAAAAGTAAAGATAAAGTCTGGTCTAGAGGTGAAACTTGTTTCAGGTGCCATTAGATGGGGGTGTTCATTCTTCAAATTTAGATTAGGAGACCACCAATGATGAACTTACCTATGGATCTTTGTTCAGATTCAAATAAAAACAAGTATTTGATCAAATTCTCTAAGAATTTTTGAATTTTTTTGTCACATGGCTATATCTTCCATTAGGGGACTCAGATTCATCATGCCTAGGATAAGTTTAAGAGAAAGTCCTAATTGAAGACTCTAACATAATTCAATATTTCAAGTCATTGCCTACTATCCTAGAAGACAGTTTGAGCCTTTTATTCAAAGCTACAATTGAGGTAAATATCAAGACTCCATCATAAGTAAAATGGATAAAATTAGGAGCATCCCTCATTGAGAAGGAGCGTGACATTTTTAAATCTCTATTAACAAAATTTGTAGATATCTTTGCATGGGCCCATTCTAACATTCTAGGTTTAGATCCTACCTTGGTTATGCATGACCTTATGGTTAATATTGATGCTAAACTGGTAAAACAAAATCTACGTAAGATGCATCCTTAAAATGTTGTATTGGTAAATAAAGAGTTAGAAAAACTCTTAGAATTAGGATGTATCAAATCTAATGACTACTCAGAATGGATCTCTAATGTGGTACCTATTAGTAAAAAGCCTGAAGGGATCAGAATTTGTATTGATTTTTAAGACATCGAAAAATCTTATCCTAAAGATGATTTTGCCTTTCTTAATATCAACATGATCATCGACTCCATGATAGGTTATGAAGTGCTTTCACTCATGGATGGATTTTTAACATACAACCAAATTAGAATAGCATCAGAAGACCAACATAAAATAACATTAACCACTCCATGGGAAACATTTTGTTATCAAGTAATGACATTTGGCCTTAAGAATGCTAGAGCTACATATCAAAGGGCTATGACTATCATATTCCATGATATGATGCATGATATTGTTGAAAACTATGTTAATGACATATTAGGAAAATCCAAAACTAGGGCTGACCATCCAATAGTGTTGCATAAGATATTTGAAATATTATGAGAGTATATAGTCAAACACAATCCAAATAAATGTGTGTTTGGTGTAAATATAGGCAAACTACTTGGATTCATTATGTCTCATAGAGGTATTGAAGTTGATCTAGATAAAGTCCATGCTATAATTGAGATGTCACCACTAATCAATTTGAAGCAACTCCATACTTTTTAGGGTAAGATCTAGTCCATCTGATGCTTCATATCTTAGTTATTAGACAAGTTCAATCCATTTACACACCTTTTGAAAAAGGAGTTGAATTTCACTAGGACGATCATTATTAAACAACTTTTAACAACTCAAAGATTGTCTTGTGAATCTACCTATTTTATTACCTACTATGCCAAGAAAGCTATTTTTGTTATACCTATCAACTATCAATCATGCTCTGGGAGCACTCTTTGCTCAACATGATGACAAAATAAAGGATCGCATTGTACACTACCTAAGTCATACCTTGGTTACATATGAATATAACTATGCACCTATTGAAAAATCTTGTCTAGCCATGATTTTCATAACTTAGAAACTATGTCATTATATGTTGAGTACTAAGACCATGGTAATTTCAAAAGTAGATCCTCTCAAGTATCTACTATCTAAAATATCTATGCAAGGAAGAATGGCTGAATGGATCATGCTTCTTAGTGAGCTTGACATAGAGTATGTCAATAAGAAGGTAATCAAGGGACAAGTTCTTATAGATCCACTTGTTGAAGCACCTCTCATAGACACACAACCACTCACATTTCAATTTCCTGATGAATCTATCATGACCGTCATTGACACACCACTTGAGGAGTATCCCTAAAAACTATATTTTAATGGTTCATTCAATGCACATAGATCGATGGCAGGTCTATTATTTATTACACCATAGGGGGATATAATCCCTATATCATTCGAATCAACTTTCTTTGAAAAAACAACATGGTTAAGTATGAAGCACTTGTTGCAGGACTTTAACAAGTAGTGAAATGGAATATATCTCATCTTTAAGTTTATGGTGATTCTTATTTAATCATCAATTAAGTTACAGATCATTTTCAAACCAAAATGACAAGCTAGTTCCATATAAAGACATGGTCGACACTCTTAAATAATAAATTTTTAATATTTAGTTTGAGCACATACTGAGGGCTAGTAACAAAACTATAGATGCCATGGCTAATATTGGCTCTCTAATTTGACAAATAGATAAAGCTAAAAAGTATCAATTCCTTGTTGAGAATTTGTTAGCACCAGCTCATGAAATTTCAATTATTTCCATGATTTGGGATATTGTTGGTCCTAATTATATCTAGTACTCAAACCTTTACAACTACCTTCACGACCAAGTTCTACAACCTAACCTATCTCAAAAACAAACTAAATCCTTCATTCATCATTCCACTTGTTATACTCTATTTAGATCCACCCTTTATCATCATATTTTTGATGGAACTCTAATTTATTTTTTAATTTTGATAGAGTCTACACTAGCGTTAAGATAATTTCATGAAGGAGTATGTGGTGCTCATTCTAGAGGTATAGTCTTATCTAAAAAGCTTTTGCATACTGGTTATTATTGGCCCACAATAGATGTAGATGCCCCTGCCTATGTAAAAAAGTGTGATAAATGTCAATGGCATTCTAATCTGATTCATGCCCCAATAAAAACTTTTAAACCAATGTTGACACCAATACCATTTTCTATATGGGGACTTGACCTCATTGGGAAGATTAACCCCACTTCATGTGATGGTCGTAGACATATCCTTACCACCACTGTAATAAGTGGGTTGAAGCTATACCCCTCACTTACATGACTAGAAAGCAAATTTACAAATTTATATTTAACCATCTCTTTTCCCACTACAGTATCCCCTCTGACATTATATCTAATAATGGAAGATCATTCAAGAACAAAGATGTAGATTAGTTGTGTATTGAATATAACATCACACAACATTTTTCTACAACATATTACCCTCAAGGTAATGGCCAAGCTGAGGCATCTAACAAAACCATTGTCAACATTCCAAAAATATTGTCAATGATTCTAATCATGATTGGCACCTCTAGATATTCCCTACCCTTTGGGCATATTGTACCAATCATCATACCCCCATCGGAGCCACTCCATACTCACTTGTTTATGGTACTAAATCCACCCTTCCCATTGATATCAAATTTCCTTCACTATGCATCTCTTTCAAGCATGTCCTGGATGATCATGACTATCGAGAAACTTACCTGCAAGAGCTAGATCTACTTGATGAAAAATGCACAACCATGCTCAATAATCTTCAAGATGGAATTCATGAAGAATAAGACTTATGGTAGGAGCTCAATACCATATGTAAAGAATTTGATGATTTGGTTAAAGCTTCTCCTTCTCTAAAAGATTTCATAGCCAATGATAAGCTTATTGATGAGACTAACAAGTATAATCTTGAGTGTTTAATCAAACATAAAGATGAATCTCTTCTGGTTGGTCAAGAATCAACTGTCAAGAAGCCACTTGATGATCTAATGGAAATTGAATAACATCAACTTGATGATGTCATGCATCAATAAGATAATGTGTAAGAGGTAGTGGTTCTAGATAATAAAGAGGATAGGGATGATTGGTAGCTGCACATAGAGCTACTTCAAGAGCTTGAATATCTTTGCCAAATTGAAGGTCAAGTGTATGAAAACGTGAAGGAAAAGTATTTAAAGGAGGACAATGACCAAGATTAGGAATAATTTTCTAGGCTCCTTGATGAGATAGAGGAACTTTAAACTGATAATAAACCCAATCCTTTTGAGAGCAAGAAGGAAGACAAGAAGGCATGCCTTGAATCACCATTTGAAGTTAAAATTAAAGATATACATGACAAGGTTGAAGATGTTTGGATGAAATAGGAATATTTATACATTCGAGACCTATTTGAAAATGGTCTACTTGGGAATATGATAATTGAAGTACCAAAGAACAAGTCTGATCTATTAAACATCCAATCCAAAGGGCAACATGCTTTGTACCATGTTCCATCTCATGAAGAAGGTGATGCTTCAAAAATCCCCTTTGATCCAAGAGGGAGGCACTATCATTATTATTTGTACATAATAGGTTGTTATCTTCTTCTCCAAAGTGCCTTGGGCACATGTGTGTGTCTTATGTGTTCGCTTTATTTATTGTGTGTGTCCTTTGCTTTGTCTGGTTCAGGTAATCTTAGTGTTCTATCTTGATCAAAGGTTTGTGGTAAATGGTCAAAATTTTTATTTTTTTCTAAGCCCTTATATGACCCCTAAGCCTAATGGATTAATAAGGCTACTGGTCTAGTTAGTATAATAGGCATACTTCCCCTATGAGTCACTAATTTGTTGACCAAATTTGACTTTTAGGTTAAATCGGGGTACCCCTAGTAAAAACATTATTTTTTAGGCCTATAAGGGGGTATATTATATTTTCATGAGGTGTTTTATAGGTTATTTGATGTTAATTAATGTTTTACTAGCTTTGGTCAATTAGTTTCAAGGTTTATTTATCATTTTGGGTCATTTTAAGGGTAAAATATAGTGCATTTAATGCTTTGTACAAGTTTTTTGGGAAATTTTCAAGTTTAAAAATATTATGTCATGTACCATGTGCCATTATAAGTCTTAGGAAATTGACATAACTGAAAATATTATAGGTTGTTCAGAGAAAAGTTAGTTTTCCTAAATAAATGGAAGAAAATGGCACTTGTATATGACTTATTGAGAAGTGTGTCACTTAATAAAGATGTAAATATGTATCTTAAGCTTCCCCAAAATCATATAATTTTTTAAATTTTTTTGGAGGTTCCATTTTTGACCCAAAACCAATCTACTGCATTTTTGCCCTTCTTGGTAGATTTAAGTGACACTCAATTTTTGCTTGGTATAGTTAACACAAGGTGTTTCAAGTCAAATTATTATGAGAGGTGATATTACACTTAGGGAGATCCATTTTAATATAAATAATTTTTATTTTTTTCAAACATGTTTTATGAACCATTTGTTTGAAGTTTAGCTTCTAAAACTGATTGCTCATCCATGCACCCTTCAGGTTTTCCCTTGGTTTGAGAAATTCCATATGATTCAGATTATAATATTTATTATAGTTAATTTTAACCTCATTATATAACACTTACCATTATTTTTTTCAAGTTTGGGGTTGTTTTGATAAGTTAAATACCCATAAGTTTTTAAACTAGTACTTTCTGTGATGATGGACAATTTTTTATTATTTTCTAAGTTTCCATGCTTTGTGAATAGTCACAAAGGGTTATGTTAGTGTAATTGACATATTTAAAAATTTATCTTGATCCTCTATTCACATTCAAATATCATTCCTCAAGGTCACATCCTTTTTGGAGTTGCAATCACAATCATACATGTAACCAATTTGCCTTATGACTGTATTACACAATCAACCAGGTGCTTATATATGTTTTTTCACATTGGAATTGATGCTTTAGGTCTTGTTTAAACTCATCCATAAATCCAAATATGTGTTTTAAGTACTGAAGATTAATCTATGTTGTTCTTGGGACTGTTTATCCACACATATTGCTCCAATTCTACCCTCTGCATGTGTGACTTCTGTTAAGCAAGAAATATACTTAGAAGGAGGGTGAATCAGTATATTAAATATATTTTAATTAATCTAAATTATTTTATTTAACCACTTAATTAAAAATTTAAGACATGCAATAAAATTGAAATAATAATAATCTTGCATATGTTTTCCCATGCTTCGGTGCTTGACCTAAAAATTAATGAAAATCAACTAGGCACAAAATTGAAAAAACCCATATGATCACTTTCTCCTAAAATGTTCACATGTATGATATATTCCATCATAAAAATGCTTACTTGGCTCTTCTTTCCAAATTGTAAAATGGGTTAAGTATGGGAAAACACTATCAAAATGCTTGAGAACCCAAATTTGTATCCACATATCTTTAATTGTGCTTAGGTGCATGACCTAAAATTTAGTACATAACAACTAGGGACCAATGTGATCAAAACCATATAACCAACTTCCCTTAACTCATCCACATGTGGCAATGGTGTCATCAGTAAATTACCTCCTCAAAATTTCTACCATTAGACCCAACATGTCTAGATGAAAAAAGTGGAATACCAGATGAATTCTACTCATTCACATAGGTAATCAAAGATCAAAAACATATTATAAGACCCATTACACATGATAAAATCACCATACTCATCCCTAACCATCTTTAACCATGCAAAAAATAAAGATCAACCAAGCCAATTTCAAGCATACTAGGACAAGCACATTGCACACTTTATCATTGTCACTTAGTCTATCAAAGCACTTCATCCACTCACCATGACATCACCATGAAATAATTTAAAATTCTCCAAAACTTTGTGGCTCATATAATTACTTGGTTATAGTAAACATGATCTCAAGAAAACCTACCTAACATGTCATGGATTTGATAAGACTAATCAAAAGCCACTAGGTTGTATTTGTCTCCCTCTTATAACTGGACCTAAGACCATTCGAACTAAAATTATGTTCCTTGATTTACCCTTATATTACAACATACTCATAGGATGACCATTAATTCATAGAATGAAGGCTGTCATATCCTATGATACCTAATGTATCAAGTTAATTCATAGAGGCAAAAGGTATATACATGAGGTCAATCCTAACCCTTGGAGTATTCAACTTGAAAATACCAAATATTGATATCACACTCCTATCATTCCAATGATCAATAGTGATCCCTTACCTAAAGTCATCAAAATGAATCCATATTTACATGTCGCTCTTGTTAATTATAATGATGTTGAGCCTAATGATCTACTAAATACTTGCAACACCACCAAGCTACCTCCTAATAATTAGAGTGGCTTCTTCCTTCTTTATTTCCCCATGATCATACCATTCCTCTCATAGATGAGATCATTTATTTTCCCCTCTCAAAAAATGCGCATGAAGCCTCTTACACATAATATGACTTTACGCATAATGATTATAGAGTGGCCAAATTCTTCTAACATCCTTTAATCATGTTTCCACATAACTTTAGTGATTTAAGCATTTCCCCTTTTAAAATTCCTCTTGAATCTCAAGCATGTGCAATTTATCCAACCTAAGATGATAATTACGTCATGGCTTGAGCTCAATCAGGAGACTTAGATGTTCAACATTATCATCAAATCTATCTCAAATTCATGTATTTAATCATGATGTCCATACCATTTTCATTAAATTTTAGTTAGCTTCAGAAGGTCATGTACCCCTTATTAATTCTCCACTCATTAATACTCTTTGGGTGGTAGAGAAAATATTGCCTTCTTAATCTCCAAAACTTCCTCCATCATCTATTCCTCCTATAGAATGAATCATTACACCCAATTCTCTCCTTATCTCTAACACTAATAATAAACCAATCAAATTCAATTAATCTTCTTCCCCTACTCCACCTACTCTTAATATTACATTATATGCCAATGCCATAGATTTATGTCAAATACATAAAAGTATGATAGCCATGCTAATAAAATTATTGATCTCAAAGTAGATGTAGAGTATTATGGTCTTCTTCCCACCTTGCATAGAGATGAAGCCATTCTTAAACTACTGCATGCCTGAGAACCTAAAATCCCTCAACAACATCACAAACTTGGGAATTTTTAGAAGAAAGCCCTTCATTTTAATAACTTAATCACTAGAACTAATCCTAATCAAATCCCATTTCTTCTACCTAACACACTATATCATTTTAAAGAAGAGAATGCTATGCTTATCAAGGAAACTACTAGAATTGAATATGGTACCTCAACCAATCACACTTTCTCAAGAACCTACACCAATTGAACATGATAATTTCAGCTTATTCTTTGATAAATACCATGAGACTTTTTCTTGTTCCTACAAGGACATGCCTAGTACAGACCTTATAATCATGGTACATAATATCATCACCCATCCTAATGCCAAACTCATGCAATAAAAGCAATTGAAATTTCCACCTAAAGTTTCCAACTTATGCCATAAATAAATAATTAAACTTCTTGATGTTAAGTTTATCAAGCTTGTGGAATACTTAGAATGGGTTTCAAACAACATCCTTGTTCAAAATAGAGTCACCATGGTCATTTACATAATCATTGATTTCCATAAGCTTAATCATGTTTGTCCCAAATATAACTTCACTTTACCCTCTATAGATACCATAATAATTCCACTAATTCTTATGAAATGTTGTCCCTTATAGATGGTTTCTCAGGTTATAATCAAATTCACATTATACTCAAAGACCAACATAAGACAACTTTCACCATAGAATGGGGCACCTATTATTATGTTAAAATGCCATTCAACCTAAAAATGCTAGAGCTACCTATAAACATGAGATGACCCATAGATTCCATGATCCTATTCATAATATTATATAAACATATGAGGATGATCTCATTATAAAATCTAAAATCTGTAAGACTCATATTTCTAGTCTTACTGTCATCTTTGACTACCTCATTAAATACAAAGTTTGACTAAATCCTTATAAATGTATTTTTAGTGTAACATCTAGAAAATTGTTGGGTTTATGAGACTCTCTTCAAAACATTGATGTCGATTCTACCAAGATCAATGTTATTATGCCCATAACTCATTCCATTTCAAATATTCACACTTACCTTAGTAAACTTGGGGTAATAAGATGGTTTATCCCTAAAATGGCTTACCATATATATTCTATTAATTCTCTTCTAAATAAAGGTAATTCCATCAAATGGACAAATCCTTGTCAAAAATCATTTGATAATATTAAAAAATCTTCACTTCACCCACCCACTCTTTTCTAAGCTTATAATGATCATACTTTAGTATTATATAATTATTCAATACTAATATTAGTTAGGGAAATTATTTCCTAAAAAGATGATATCAAAAGGGAATATTCCATCTATTATATCAGTCGAGGCCTCATCAACTATAATAAATGTTATACAAAATTAGAACATAATTGCCTCCCCATTTATTTTGCTACTAAACAACACTAACATTATATGCTTTATCAAACAACTTACATTATAATTCATTGTGATCCATTCTATCACTTCTTTTACAAAACCTTTCTTCTAAGAGATATGATCGGTAAGTGGATGGTCTTCTTCATAGAACTTGATCTCTACATTATTACACAAAAAGTTGTCAAAGGACAAATCATTTTTGATAAACTTGTAATATCTCTTGTCTTAGCTATCGACCACCTTAAAGATAGTATTATTGACAAAAATATTCTCTATATTGAAGGTCTTAATTAATCCATATTTCTTAAAGATTACTTCCATAATTTCATTTATGATCTTGAAGAAAATAATCTTGAAGTATCCTTTATCCTCCCCAATACTACTAAACCAAAAAGTAATCAACGAATAACTTCTTGAAATTAATGTCAATTTACACTAAGATACTTGGAACCTTTATTTTGATGGTGCCAAATGCCTTCAAGGAGCTAGGGTTGGTTGTATCCTAACTATTCCTATTGGTAAACTCATCCTTCTGGCATTTTACCTTACATTAGATGTCACTAATTAAATGGCAAAATACAAATCCTTGATCCTTGGTACGAGAATGTCCTTTGATTTAGACATTACATATTTACATGCTTTGGTGACTCCCAATTAATTTTCCATCAAGTTGACAATGGTTATCAATACAAAATAAAAAATCTCACTATTTATCACCAAATAACCATAACCCTTTCCAAATAATTCACTTTTTTTACCATCAAACCCATCCCTTGAGATCAAAACTCTATTGCTAATTCATCTGTTTCTTTAGCATCTCTTTTTCATTCACACAAAATTCTTTCTAATTATACCTTTCTTATCCAACTAATAAAGTCCCAATCTTCCATTCAACCACCAGATATACTTATCTTCCATATTGGGGATACTACCATTAGACAGAGCCCATGGTATAAATACACCATTCAATTTCTTGAACACGAAGCCTATCCTCTAAACATGAACTCTCATGAAAAGACTTGCATTCACAAATAAGCTTTCAAATAAGTTTTTTGATATAACATCCTTTATTATTGTAATGCTGAGGGTACCTTGATTTTTTGTGTTGTGAAAGAAGAAGTTCCTCCTATTTTTGAACAAGCACATGGGGCATTTGTGGTGAATATTTTAGTTGATATGATAAAGCCCAAAAATACTTATGTATGGGATACTTCTATCCCACTCTTGAAAAAGATGCCATCGAATTCACTATAAAGGTTAATCTTTTCCAACTTCATGATGATCTAATCCATTCACCCCCAAATAATATTCAAACTATGGAGTCTCCCTAGCCATTATCCATGTGAGGATTATATCTCATAGGAAAGATTCCTAGATCCAAGATGGGCATGTCTTCATTATCATGACCACTGAGTAATTTACCCAATGGGTTGAGGCCATGCCCCTCGTTAATGTCAATAGTACCACCATTTCCAAATTTATCCTTAGCCAAATAATCTATCACTTTGATGTCCCTCATACTATCATTTGATATAATGGTGGTAATTTTAAAAATAAATATGTCAAACATCTTTGTGCTAAATTCAAAATTAATCACAAATTTTCAATGCCCTACCATCCCAAATTCAATGGCCAAGCTAAGGCCACTAATAAAATTATCCAAAAGATAATCCATGAAAGCTACACATATTGACATCTTAATCTATATCCCACTCTTTGGGCCTATCACACTAGCATATGCACTACCACTAAGGCAATACCATTTTTGCTAGTCTATGATTCTAAATCAATCATCCAATTAGAAGTAAATATTCCCTCCCTATGTATATCTCTTCATGATATCAAACCCAATGAATAATTTCATGAATTTATCCTTTATGATCTTGATCTTCTTGACAAACATGGTCTTTTTGCTCTACAACACAATCATAAATATCAGGCCCATATTGCCTAATAACATAACAAAAGGGTTAATGTTCACACTTTTAATGTTGGTGATATTATCCTTAAGTTAGACTAAACACATGATAAAGAAGGAAAACATGACCAAAAATGGTGGGGACCTTATTTATTCATATACGTCCTTCATGATTTTCTTTATACACTTTACTTGAGTGTCTTTCCTTGCCATTTTCTTGTTTGTTTAAGCATTTGCGTATGCTCCTTGTTTGCGGCCCCATGCCTATGCATGATTTATTTGTCATTTGAACATGTCATTGACTTTTTTATGGACATTTAAATATTTTATCATTCTTTTTTGTACATTTGACTAAGTTATTTCACTTATATTGTACAGTATTTGAACATGCCCCTTGTTTGCAATTTCATTGGACCAATGCCTTTTGAATTGCTTTTGAGTACATTTGTGTGCATGCTTGATTTACTTATTGAGATTATATTATTATTATCTATATGTTTCCATTATTCTTATCATGAATCTTATGCCTTCTCATGATCACATTGGTTTTATGTGATTTAATGTTATATCTACCTATACATGTTCCTTATATATGCTAGATGTTTTCATTCATAGATCATACAATTATCTTATCCATTTGAGGTGAGGTAACTACTAGTTCATATATTTCATTCACCTAAAATGGGGAGGGGGGGAATAATAGTGGGTAAATGTCATAGAGGCATATTCTCAATAATTGGCATATTTTTTAGATTCAATAGAGGTATGCTTTAGAACTATGTTCTCCACACCTATTTAGTATTCAACATCTAAAAATTACAAAGGGGGCATTTGGAAACATGTTCTACACATTGGTACTTATATCAATTTTTAAAATTTTCCATATATAGTGGGGGCATGCTTTAGAATCATTTTCGTCACACTTACACAGAATCTAAATTAGCCAAAGTACACAATTATTTGATTCAGATTCATAGTTATGGTGTAATTTTATACATTGGTGACATTGTTATACATATTTTTAACATGAGACATATCTAAGATGAATATGGTATGAAATTTGTGCCTAATATTAAAAATTAGTTTCAACAAAAACACTTTTATTGAATATTACCACATCATAGACTTTAACATACTAATACCCTCATCACAATTTTCAAACTTTGTTTACCCAATCTAATACAGTAGTTGTTTAAATTTTTTGCATGGTTGAGGTGATTAAATCAATCAATATTTCAAAAAAAATAGGTTGGACTTGATTTTATCATCCCAAATCACTGGCTTATAAATATTATTAGGTTACATGGTTGAGATAATCTAAATTTCCAAGTATAAACTTATCTTTACTCCTAGGTTGGGTGCATGGGCCTCTCTCTCTCTCTCTCTCTCTCTCTCTCTCTCTCTCTCTCTCTCTCTCTCTCCCCCTTGGATATATGAACTTTTAATATTTATCTATATATTTAATAAGTTAGTTTCATAGGCCTATAATGATACATATTTTTCAAATTAACTTTGTAATAGGCAAGGTGGTTATATCCACACATAGGTGAATTCCTAAACATTGCTCTTTCAATTTTAATCTATTTCAAGTATTTTAAATTCTAGATTATATGCACTGATTATATAATCTAACATTCTCTTGGTTGTAGTTTAGTGATCAAAAACTCACTTAAGTTGGGAACACATAAATACAAGGTGTGTTATACACATCTAGGTATGCATGCCTTTCCTTAAATTAGAAATATCATCACTAGATTAAGAGGAACCCATTTGATATTTATGGATTATATATCAACTAAATATTTTACAATGGAATAACTCAAACCTTTGATGTTCCACTTAGTTTTTGACCTTTTCCCACTTTTGCATGTCTCACATTTACTCTATCTTATCACCCTTGGCCTGTCTCTTAGTCTAACTAGTTTTATGTTAATGACCTAGGCTTTTTGTCTTGACAAAAATGATTAAAATTTACTTATATTCCACTCCTACAAGTTTTAAACTTGTACCTACTTCCCTTATCCATAGACACTAATGTTCAAGATAGACACTAGCATTAATACTAGTGTCTTGACCTATTGCAAGTGTCTAGTTCCCTAAAGGCATCTATTTTTCAAATGAAACATATCTTAATGGTTGGCCTACGTGATTTAATGCAAGTTAATTATAAAAAAGGATTGATATATATAAAATATCAACCCTTATTCTTTCCTCACCTAGCACAAACAAAGGCAACCTATCGAAAAATTAAATAAAGCAAATCTTTCCTATTTTTTCTTATTATCATATTAGTCATAGGAACAACACATACACATGTATAAAGTACTAAAAGAGTATCCCAATAGATATATGTTACAAGTTACAAGTTAGGTCACTATTGCACTTATTTATCACATATTGTATGATTCACACATAATCCAACATGTTAGGTAGAACTACATCAGTTTGAGGCCATATTCAAAGTATTGCCTATGTAGATAGCCCTCACTGATAAAGGGTTATTTAGGGTCAGCGTAACACCATGTACCCACTAACACATTTTTCCTAGGGAATCATCTAAGGAAAAAAAGTGAACATAGGGTTTTGATTAATAAACTAAGAGGAACATCATAAGATATAAATGCACAATTTTGAAGAGAAAGTCAAATGCAAAAACATCTAGGTGGTCAAATTATTTTCCAATATGTATTATGTATAAGACATTTATGTCAAATCTAGATAGTAACATTGATGAAGGCATCCCAGGCTGACATTAGTGTCTAGAGTTCTAGAAGTGTCAAATATAGAATTTGACAACTATTATAGAATCATATTTTAGCCTAATTTATATCTGTTTTAGATCCAACACTGTGTTAAAATAAAAAATAATTAAGTATATTACTTATTTATCATTTTCATGGATAGTTTTATTATACTTTCTATATTTATTCTATTCTTATCATAATAAATTCAATGTATGTTTATTTTTGAGTTTAATACCCAATTGGCTTACTATAGATATAACATCACCATTGTGCAATATCATTTATATATTGTTAACCTTCTATACTCCAAAGTTATGATCCTCATCCATTTTATGGTTAACAAATTGTAGGAACACTTACTTGTTGAATTATGGTCAATGGAGGCAAAGGTGCCAAAGAAATTACTTTTACATGTCCACCTATAGGTAGTAATGTCCTTGCAAGTGTTGAGGGGAGATGCATTATAGTTATTGGTTTAGGGATTAGGTATCCATTAAGGATGTTATTTATAATAATTGGATCCATATCCATTTTAATGACACATTCCTTTGATAGCCTAGCTTCTCCTTGTTGTGGAGAGGAAGGGTGACCATGTTCTAGTGATGATTGACCCTAAGGTTAGGGCCACTGATGGAATTTGATTTTGTTTGCTTCCTTGACTATTTTATTTACTTATTTCTTAGAGATTGAAATATCACATTGGATTTCTTAGGCCACTAACATTGGCATCTTATGGAGTTTCATGCGATCATAAACCTCTAAATCATCTACAACATTAATGAAAATTTGATCATGTTAAATTTTTTTATTACCATATAGAATATGAACTCCCTTTTTACTAAGGTAATTAAAATATTGCCTAATTTTGTTTCTAGGATCCAAATCTTTGTATTGTGTTTGATTCAAACCATAATGGGCCCTAATCTTACCAACTGAATCGAGGTGCTTCCTCACTAAGAATTGAATTTGGATTATGCTTAGAGGGGTCTTGTGGTAGTACCCTTGGTTTTTGGAACCAAGTTCCTCATCACATTATTATATATTTGAGATGTTATCTCTTGCTTTGTCACCTTTTTAGGAACATAATGAGGCAAATTAAGAGGAGGTTCCCTAGTTCCCTTTATTTTGATTATAGTGCAATGAAGATAATACCAATAGTCTCTTGTCTTTTATATTCTTCTTCTTATGTTTCTAAAGAGCATGGGCATGGGGTGTTCATGAATGGATTGCTAAATTTTTAGGTATATGTCTTATGAAATTCTCTTTATTTCCTTTGTAAACTTATAAACATGTAGTATGGAATAGTCATCATAGACCTTACTATTTACATATTATGTAGATATTTACTAGGGTTGATCATAGGTTATGTGTATTGTTCACATAATTATGTCCAATAGATAGGACACGATATAAGAATTCCCATCATATGGAATTTCATTAATTTTGAACATCTACACCCTAAGCCTAACACTAATAACTTCATTGAGTGCCAAAATTTTATCAAAGGTTAAAATGATGTCTAACAAGGGCACCCATGGCTCATGAATGTAAGTGATGTTATAAAATACATACAAACTATTCATAAATACCATGGTTATTAAAATCATTGGCCTAAATATGATTATAGGAATTGAGGAAATAACACCTCAAATATTAAATTTTTCACCTTTCTCTAGCCATTGATTGAGTTTACCCTCAACCATGTTATGATCTAACCAAGCACTGGTTATGACCTAGTTGTAATATTTTTTAGGGACTAGAATTCACTAATACCTTTCAAAGGCTTCTATATGAATATAGGCTAATTCATTTCTACGAATCTTAAAATGAAAGCAATAACTTGTAATAGTGACATTAATAAATAGAACTTGAATTAAATTGATTCATGGTATTACCTTGGATTTCACTACCACATTATGTAATCCCATGGTTTTGAATGGTAATAAATAATCCAAGTATCTTCTCATGTCTTCATTTAGTTATCCGTAGGATGAATATGGTTTGATGTTTTCTACCTCATCCTCAAGGGTAGAGTGATAAGGGAATGAAAATGTTCCTTTATTAAATATTATGACTAAATACTCAACCCCTCATATTATATAATATTTAGAGTGAGGTTGGTTAGATGATCTAGATGAGTAAGCCATAATTATATTGTATAATCTAAGGTAAGCTAACTTGATTGATTCATAAATTCTCTAATAGGAAAGTTAGGGATTTTGACAACTTAGTGATTCAAATTCATAGTTTGAAGTTCATTGATTAATGGAAAAGTGATTTGATGTCTTTAGGATTTAACCTATATTATTAAAATATTGAGAATTGAATGCTGAGTTTGTATGAAATTAATAAAATAATAGATTTTAGCATTTCCCATTTTAATATGAAATTTTCAAGTCATCTTTGGTGGGTGTCATTTTCGATGTAAAAACTTTTCATTCACCATGAAATTTTAGTAATCATCATGATCCATGTGTATATTTCTCATGTATTATCATTTTCTTATTTTTAAACTCTTACACTTATATTACAATTATGCACCTCATAAATTGTGACACTTGTTTCAATATTGTTTACCTAGGGGTATTTAGATTTTTGTAATTCTAATTTGTATGATCAACATGCTATGAATTAACTATATTATACCACTTGGAACGATCTCATGGATCTTTAGCTCTTTTATTTTTAAATTGAATACTTCTTCTTAGTAGGAACCACATACATGAGATGATGTAATGTGGATCAATATAAGGGTTCTGGGGTTTATACAACTTTGATGTTATAATTTAAAATGATAAGTTCCAAGTTAAAGAGATCACATATGGATAAATATTGGTTCATTAAATACTATACTATATTTATCCTTTATACCTTATTATTGATAATTCCTAGGCTTTCAAGATGCCAATCCATTGATGGCCTTGAGAATATAGAAAAATTTGAAATTTTGGCATTGTACTTATTATATTAAGCTCTAGGCTTTTGAGATCATACCACATGGATAAATATTGACATTATAAGGAAATAAAACCTTAGTGTTATATATATGAATTCAAAACTCTGGTTTAATGAGATCACATCATGTGGATGACTCTAAAAAATATAGGAAAAATAGAACTCTAGCAATGTACCTTTAACTAGATCAAGTTTGGATGAACAAGATCATGACACGTGAATGACTCCCTTGATCTAAATAATTTTAAAGATAAGTCTATGTAATATGGTCCTTTGTATACCAAACTAATGTGATCATGTCAGATGGATCAATTATAGGGATTTGATGCTATTTCAATATTGACTATGTATATTCATTGACTAGCTCACAATTGATGGCATCACACCACATGCCTCAATCTTAGGAATCTAGATATTATGCGAAGGAATTAGGCATATTAGTTGAATATATACTATGAGTATCTTTGATGTCACCATATGGAGTGTTCTTAGATTTTTATAAGTCTTTAATGAATTATAGCCCTAGTAACTTAGAATTAATGAGATATAGACATGTAGTTGTGGAATTTGGCTAAGGACCAAATTTTAAATAAGCTTAAGTAATGGAATAAATATTTCACACATACAAGAGTTAAAAAACACTAGAATACAAATTTATCATATTCATTAATTAAAAAAACCTTAATATTCAATCTTGGAGTAAGCTTTCTAAATAAAATCAAAGCTAATAAATAAAAAAATTATCATGCCTAAGCTTTAAATTTATGTTTTGAAGTGTAAAATTAAGCCAAAGAAACCTTAGGCTAAATGGATAAATTCAATGTTGGAATTTATATGATTTAGATCATTTTATAATGGGTTGTAATTTGAATTTTCAAAATGTTGGGGGGGGGGGGGGTATTGGGTCACAACAAATGGTGAATTAGTTGGGAAATGCTTCAGATTATTTAAAAACCTATAATATAGGTTAATGAATTATAATAAAAAATTCAAATCTTATAAGAAAAGAATAAATAGACTAGATAATTTAAAGGGATATTAAATTCCTCATGCAACATACTAACCCTTATCATTTCTATAATTTGTGTTTGATTTTGTGGAATTCATTTCCATTTTTTATAAGGTTTTTAATATAGATATGGATAGATAGCATAGGTTTCATATTGATTTCTAATTTTTAAAAAACATAAGGGATGCCTAGGCATTGTTATTCTATTATTCAGGCATCTATATCCCTAATAGAGATCACTTGAATCACACATTTTACACAAGTTTGTCTGATTGATTACATACATACATATATGTATGTGTATGTGTATGTGTGTGTGTTGGGGGGCCGAGAACATGCACACACATGCACATGTGCACAAACTAAACACAAATAGAAGAAGTGTTGGGAACCACCATTAGTTGGATGCATATATAAGAAAGCTTAGTTTCATCATTATGTCCCTATCAAAATATATCAATAAAAATGTTTATTATCTCTCATCCAAGTTTTAGCATGTAATAGTATAGTTAAGTTTTGGAAACAAAAAAGCCTTTATAAAACTTGCATGAATATATCAAAGAAACTTTAAAATACATTCTTAAATTACTCAACCTAGATGAAAACTTCATTTTAGTCTTAACACATATGTTAGACCAAGAGTTATTAATGTACTTAAAGAATAAAAATTGGTGCATGTCAACTGTGTACTTCTTTAGTTATCTACATTATTTTGATAGGTCTTTCCATAATTTGGACATAATAAATTGACTAAACTATTCTGAAGATAAGAAAATAGTCTACAAAGCAACAAAACTAGCTCTAAAAATAAATGCAAAAAATAATAAACTAATCTAAGAAAATAGAAAATCTACCTAGGAGAGTAATAACAAAAAGTATGAAATATACTATAGAATTTAACAAACCTAATCTACCCCTAGTTTTATGTTTCAATTCATAGTCATTCAGAAGCATTTCTATTTGGATCATCTATGAAATAATGTTTCAAAAGTTGTCCATTGACTGCAAAATGAGGCCATTACCATGGAGGTCATTCAGATGAAAAGCATACTTACATAGGATTTCAAAGACTTGATATGTTTTAATCCATAAAAGAGTGAAATTTTCATGTTGTCCTTTATTTTAATGTTCCTTGTCACATAAAAACATTAAGTCTAAAATCTTGAAATCCATGATTTTGTATCTTTTATCGAACCAACTCATAACAATGCCTTCATGCTTGTTGAAACTATGCAATGGTTTAATTCATGCATCCTCCATCTAGACTATGATGAGTGACCTATACTAGATTATTTCATCTTCTTCCAATTACTCTTACATGAAATGATACATTGGTAATTTGGTAATAATGGGAAAAAATGGTTGTTGTCCATATACTAGCAGGAAAGGTGAAGCCTTAAGGGTTTGTTTATGCTTTTTTTTGGTCATCCCATAGTGTATATTTTAGAATCATATGCCATTATCCTAGTTAAAATTATGTTAGTTTATTTATGATATCCATAAAATTCTTATTAGATAACTCAACAAATTCATTCCATTTCAGATAATAGTTTGATGAAAACTTGATTTTAATCTAGTTTTCATGGTTCGATTTTGTAAATTCAATTGACTAAAATGTTAGACAATTATCACTGACTAAAGATGTTATAGTCCAAAACCAAGTTTTTTAATTTGATGAGCTTAATTACATTTTGGGATATGGAATTATTGATATCCACAACTTTTGTATACACAATATTTTCAAACTTTATCAATTACTAAAGATTTCTCTCTTGTAGGAACCTGTCGAGGCTTAATCTCTCTGAGTGCATGCCTTAAGGGGTTCATCAAGAAAGGGGTGGGTAAAACATTGGTACTTTTTAGTATTTTTTTCCATTTACCACCACTTTTTATCAATCCAACCTTATCCAAAAATATTCCCCTTAGCTTTGCCTCTTTTTTAGAACCCTCCTCTAGTCATTTTCTACCTTCATTTAGCCCTTGTCTAATATAAAATCCTTTTTAACATTTTAAGATACACCATCAGCCACATCAATTTGTAATATAATTGACAAAACTCATTTAGTCTCTAGATCAGCCTCTGGCCAACCTAGAATAAGATCTAAGTTACTTTTGTCAATAACAATAGAGATTTGATTGGGTTGACCCTATCAGCTAAACTTTTGGAAAGTAATAGAGTTAGATTATGATATATAAACACATTAGTTTTATTTTTTTAAGATACAACAAGAGTTAATTATTAATTTTTGCTTATTTACAATTTTGTCTTCCACCATTCTACTTGAGGAGTCTGAGCTTGGTTTATATTTGGATAAGAATATTTTCTTATGGAAACATCTTGGATGCTTTGGCATTTCTTAGTGATCCCTATAATACACAAAAACCTATTGGAAAGCACCTTTGGCCAAGGGAGATATTGAGTCTCGATATGTTTGTATTCAAGGTGAGTATCTCTAACTTTGCTCCTCTCTTTTAGCAGATATAAGTAACATAAGTAATGGATTTTGAATATATTACTCTCTCTAGGCATTAGGATCTTACATATACTTAGCTTAAATAGGATTATCTTATGCATGTTTGTTTTTATGTTTACTAACCCCCATTTTGTTCCACAATCTTTGGTGAGCACTAGATTATACTCTTACTTTACTTGTCATTTACTTTAGTGAAAATAAAAACATGGGACGTAGTTAGGGTTATTGCATAATTTTGTTTGTTTGTAACCTTTGGAACCCTCCCTAGCGATTTTATTGTGGTAAGAGATCCCTTGGTTAGGTATATAAAATCCATCTTGGTCATGACCCTGAATATATAATGTATCAAAAATTGAAAGTATAAGTAGGATTTATCTTCTCTGAGATATGATTGATTTATAGATCAATTACATTTCCCTTTATATATATTATGATGAGCCTGACGTGAATATAACCATAGAAGGTTTTCTTTCACATCATCATTTTTGTCTTAATTTATATTTATAGTACTATATCAAACTATTCAATATAGTTCCAACTTTATGTGCACAATTTTAACACATAGTTTCTTTAGAATGAATATGTTTTGTATGTGTATGTCTTCATTAGTTATAGGTTACTGGATTGAGTAATTTGACACAATATTCTTCTTAAGTACCAAATTTGCATATATAGTCAAATAGGTCAACTTTATATACTATTTTGTTCTACAAATATAAAGGTCAACCAACACTATCAAAAATGTCAACTCTATTCATTATTTCTTCTTTAACACACAGGGTTTTTTAGAACTTGGTCAAACCAGTTGACTATTAGGTTGTGGAGCTAAAAGCTTCAACCCTTTGCAAACTGAAGGAACAATGGTTGATGAGATCCAGGAGCACCGGCGTCTGCAGCAGGACCGACGTCGGCAGAAACCAGTGCAGAAGGCCACCGGTGACGGCAGGAAGTCGGCCGACGTCGGCAGAACCAGACAAGCAGGGATCGACGTCGATCGCCTGTGTGTTCCAGAACTGCTCATTTCACGGACAGTTTGTTAAGTGAACGAAGAGTTTGCATGTTGAGACCAGTTAGAGTCTTGGGCTGCGTGGATAATTGTCTAAATTAAGAGTCTAGGTTAGTGTTTGAGTTAGGGATCTATTTATAGACCCATTGGCATGTATTGTACATATATATGAGATAGAAAGGAAGAGTTCCTTCTAGTTGTAAGATCTGTGAGTTGCAGGTGGTTGCAAGCTCATTGGGGATCTACATGTAAGTTTGGTCTTTGAATTGCAGGTTGCAGGTTCATGAGAGATCAGCTTGAAGTGCTATAGAGTGCTTGGTGTATCGGCAGGGTTATTACTGACTGGTTGGTGAGGTGAACACCAATTCTATGTGTGAGTTGGTTGTTGGGACCATTTTTTGTGCAGGAGAGTGTGTGTGAGAAGAATTATTGAACACTTGAGGTGTGGCGAACTTCTGTAAGGTGAAAGAGTGTGGCGGCTCTTTGTTGTATTCTTTTCTGTATAGTGTTAATACAAGATAGTGTATTGTCTCTCATATTCTGTGCTATTGGTGAATTCTAGTTACTTGTGTTTCTGGTTATTTTCGCATATTCAATTGCTTATATTTGGTAATCATACTGTGCTCTTTCTGAGGAGCAAGATCCTAACAGGTGGAATTAGAACAGGGGTGTTTGTTCTTGGATTTACCTCCACCACCTTCACCCAACAAGTGGTATCAGAGCCTTGGTTGTAGGTTCAAAAGCTGATACCTAACAAGTGGTATCAGAGCTTTTGGATGGGATACTAACAGATTGGTGTAGATCTGGGTAGTGTGTTTTGATTACAGGTTACTCACAGGGTTTCTGTTTGAGTGGGAGTTGAGCAATGGCAGAAAACAGTCAACTACGAATGGAAAAGTTTAATGGCAAGAACTACCAATTATGGAGGATGTAGATTGAGGACTATCTGTATCAAAAAGATTTGTACTTACCGTTGGGTGGGGTTGCTAGCAAACCCTTGGATATGAAAGATGAAGAATGGGAGGTTCTTGATCGGAAGGCTCTGGGATCTATTAGATTGAGTCTTGAATCATCTGTGATTTCCAGCTTATCACAGTGTAAGACAACGGTGGAGTTGATGAAATCTTTGGCAAATTTGTATGAAAAACCCTCAGCTTCTAATAAGGTATTTCTTATGAAGCGTTTATTTAATTTGCAAATGTTGGAAGGTGGATCTGTTCATAGCCATCTTAGTGATTTCCATGGTTTGGTAAACCAGTTAAGTTTTGTCAATATTGTATTTGATGATGAAATTAGAGCTCTCTTAATCTTGTGTTCATTACCTGAAAGTTGGGAAGGTTTGGTAATGGCAGTTTCTAATACTGTGTCTCCTTCAAAAGTCTTAAAAGTGGATGATGTTGTGAGTGTGATCTTGAACAAAGAGATACGCAGGAAAAGTACAGGTGAATCATCTGGAGATGCTTTGAGTGTTGAAGGAAGAAGAAGGCCAAGAGAGAAGATAGAGCGTGGGAGGTCAAGGTCGAAGATGGGCAAGAGATCCAAGTCCAGGTATGGCAGAATAACCTGCTAGAAATGTGGAAAGCAAGGGCACTTAAAGAGAGATTGCAGATCGGGTGAAGATCAGCATGAAGGACATGGAGAAGAAGCAGATGTTTGCGGGTTACGTTGCACAGGATGCTCTGGTATGTTCTTTGGATAAAGTAGAATCTTGGGTATTAGATTATGGTGCCTCTTTTCATGCATCCCCACATAGATAATTTTTTCATGAGTATGTCCAGGGAGATTTTGGAAAAATTTGTGTAGGGGATGGTAAGCCTTGTCAGATTGTTGGCAAAGGGAAAGTGATGCTGAAACTGCAGATAGGTAACACATGGGTGTTAAAGGATGTCATGCATGTCCCAGTTCTAGAGCGGAACTTGATTTTTGTTAGAAGTTTGGGTGATGAGGGTTGCACAGTAACTCTCACAGCGGACTCTTGGAAGGTTACCAAGGGTACACTTGTTGTAGCTAGAGGTAAAAAAGTAGGTACGCTTTATCTATCTACTTGTACTACTGATTCTCTTTTTGGGTTTTCTACTTCAGCTGTAGATTCAGAGATGTGGCTTGATAGGCTTGGTCACATAGATAAGAAGGAGATGCTTGTTCTTGAGTCAAAGGATATGCTTTCGGATTTGGAAGGTATGGATCGTGGTTTCTGTATATAGAAGAAGAAGGTGACGTTTCTTGAGGAATCCGATGTTAGTGACAAGAACAGGAAAGCCTTGGTTTTCAAGGAGAAAGTGACGGACAGAGTTCAGCACAAGGTGCAGAGGAATTCTGAGTAGAGCAAGGGTGTTTTGGACAAGGGTTTGATCCAAAAGGAGCTCGCGGGAAAAAGTCAGGTCTCACAAGAAAAACACAGAGACCGACGTCGGCAGGAAAACCGGCGTCGGCGTCCAGACAGGGACCGACGTCGGCTATGTGCAGCCCGACGTCGGTGACTCGGGGTAGACAGAGACCGGCGTCGGCCAGGGGAAACCGCCGTCGGCAGGGAGGCAGTCGCAGGGAACCGACATCGGTCGGCTGTAGACTGAGATGTGACCGGCATCGGTCACTAAGACAAATTTTGGGTGGACAGCAAGCTGTCATGGAGTCTCAAGCGCCCATATGGAGGACTAAAGGTGTAAGTAAGTTCTTAAATTCGTCATTTCCCTTCTTTACACTACTTGTTGCTCACTTATGGTATAGGACTAGGAAGTTATTAAAGAAGCAGAACAGGTAGATCCAGGAAACAGTGGGAGCTAGGCATGAATGAGGATGTGATTCCTTGGAGGAGAACCAAATAGGTGTTTTGGGTAGTGTTGCCAGCTGGAAGTAAGCACTGAGAGATGAATGGATGTTCAGGATAAAGAAGAGCGGAAATGGATACGTGAGATGGAAGATCAGGGTATTTGATCTTGTATTAGCTGCAGGGCAATGGAGGTTTGTTCATTGTGTTTCTCTTTACTAGGTTGGATAGTATTAGCTACACTATCCTATTTCTGTATGATGTGCTTATTGCAGGGTTACATATACAGGTATTGCTGAACTAAAGGTAAAGCTAGTTCAGGTGTTTATCATGGAGAATCTGGGAGCAACAAGATTCTTTGACATGAGTGTGTTCTAGAGACATGGTAGGTCATATGTTGACTTTGTTTCAGGATGATTGTGTGAAACCGGTTAGCACGCCGATGGTTAGACAGTTCACAGAATAGGTGTCTTGATTCACATAATGAGGTTGAGTGCATGGTATGTACTAAACCTGAGTTTTCCCAAGCAGTGGGAGTTATCACAAGTTGGAGTCAATCCAGGAAAGTAATACTGAAGGGCAGTTTAGTGGGACCAGCAGCAGGTGCACATGCTATGCAGGATCAAGTTCTCTTTTCTACATGGTTGTAGATGTGGATGTGACAGGTAATTTGGATGACAGGTTTTGCACCACGGATTTTGTGGTGGTTGGTCTTCAAGGGTGATTTTGAAGATGGATACATAGCCAAGGGAACAAACTAGACGGTGTACAGGTACAAGTTGCAGCTATTTATCTCCAAGTGGGAGATTGTTAGGTTGTGGAGCTAAAAGCTTCAACCCTTTGCAAACTGAAGGAACAATGGTTGCTGAGATCCAAGAGCACCGGCATCGACAGCAGGACCGACGTCGGCATAAACTAGTGCAGAAGGCCACCGGCGACGATAGGAAGTCGGCTGACGTCGGCAGAACCAGATAAGCAGGGACCGACGTCGATCACCTGTGTGCTCCAAAACTGCTCGTTTCATGGACAGTTTGTTAAGTGAACAAAGAGTTTGCATGTTGAGACCAGTTAGAGTCTTGGGCTGCATGGATAATTGTCTAAATTAAGAGTCTAAGTTAGTGTTTGAGTTAGGGATCTATTTATAGACCCATTGGCATGTATTGTACATATATATGAGATAGAAAGGAAGAGTTCCTTCTAGTTGTAAGATCTGTGAGTTGCAGGTGGTTGCAAGCTCATTGGGGATCTACATGTAAGTTTGGTCTTTGAATTGCAGGTTGCAGGTTCATGAGAGATCAGCTTGAAGTGCTATAGAGTGCTTGGTGTACCGGCAGGGTTATTACTAACTGGTTGGTGAGGTGAACACCAATTCTATGTGTGAGTTGGTTGTTGGGACCATTTTTTGTGTAGGAGAGTGTGTGTGAGAAGAATTACTAAACACTTGAGGTGTGGCGAACTTCTGTAAGGTGAAAGAGTGTGGCGGCTCTTTGTTGTATTCTTTTCTGTATAGTGTTAATACAAGATAGTGTATTGTCTCTCATATTCTGTGCTATTGGTGAATTCTAGTTACTTGTGTTTCTGGTTATTTCTGCATATTCAATTGCTTATATTTGGTAATCATACTGTGCTCTTTTTGAGGAGCAAGATCCTAACAGGTGGAATTAGAACAGGTGTGTTTGTTCTTGGATTTACCTCCACCTCCTTACCCAACATTGACCCAGTTTGTTGAATTTAAAAGTAGCATTTAGGCGTTATATCATAAAAATTAGTAATATAAATCATCTTTTGTCTTTTTAGTTCTTCTTTTAGTTTTTTTTTTCACAAGTTTGTAGTCTTATAAATAGTAACCCTGCAACTAACTAGGTTGACCTAGTCAACCTAGTTATGTAGTCTTCCTTCTGTTTAAGAGACATAGTCAACCTTTTCAATTATGTTCAGAAATACCTTGCTTATATATAATAGTAATGACCTATTTAACTCTATTATGTACAATTTTTATATAATGTCATCTAAATCATCTTTGTACTATTCTCAATCAAGGAATTAACATCTATTTGCTAGTAATCAACTTACATTTCATTTTTAATGATTTTCATGCTTAAAGTAACTCACATAGTATAAATAGGTAGTTTTTAAAATTACCATTTTATTTATACTATTTTACTCTTTTTCTCACACGACCAAACCATTTTAAACTCAAAAAACATTAAACATTTATCTTCCCAAGGCTCACCTACTTAGATTTCATCACCAAGGCGGAAGCCAACATGGTTTTCTAACCAAGTATAAATACATAGTTAATGGTATATATTGAAAAATAACCTAACACCCTTATCATTAAGGGATTGTGAAGTGAGGTGGTAGTCTTGAATATCGAGCTAGTACCATTATTAATATAGATTCCTTTCAATTGAAATGTCCTAAATCAAACTTTAGATTTCCTTATAGTTCCCTATTTCATCCAACTCTCCTATCACATTAAAATAAAAATTTATAAATAGTATAATAACACTTAGGATAATTAATCAGTATCATTTAATTTTCATTTGATTGCTTTCTCTTTCATCATTATGTATTGTATTGCAAAACATGTAATGGCCAACATTGGTGCAAGGTTTGTGTTATGTGCCCTAATTAGATGAATCAAATTGATCCAATTGTTTGTGTTTTTGATTTAATTATTGATTCAAATTATTTTTAAATTTTTTACTTTATTTTAAAACACTATATTTTTTTTTGATACAATCTCTTGTACACTATTTTTCACCTTTTTGTCTATAGTACATAGTCAACCTACACGACTATGTATTCCTATCTCTCAGTTATGTCCCCTATTTAGAAATATATTATCAACCCATATGACTATGTACTCTTTCAAGCCTATGTATAAATATTAATCCATTGATATAGTTGATTTTATACTTGTTGGTTAACCCTATTTTTTGTATGGTCGATTCTATTATCTGCCTAGCCAACTCTATTCCTAATTCTCCTTCTTTCTTGAATTATGTTTAATTCATCAAGCACCAATAAGTCCCCGATAAAAATATTCTTGGACAAATTGAATCCATTTAGACACTATATGTGGTGCTCCTTTATTCCTTTATTTACCTCCCAATATAATTCTCACTCTTGGAGTATTTATTCTAATCCCTCAAATTTTGGTTGTAACATGGTTTAAATCATGTAACAAAATGAGATAGGTGGATCTAATCCTTTTCATACCTATCGAGACAATTCACTTATTCAAGTATATCATCATAATGTGCAAAAAATTGACACAATTTTATCCAATATCTCCACAAGTAATCCACCACCTAATAACCCTCCCCCTAATTCTAATTCAGGGAGTCATCCTACAAATACAAACCCACCAATTAACACCACTTATATTCTTGCATAGATCATGAAACAAAGGAGCATAATGCAAACATTTAACACCTCCTAAATGATGAAACAACAACACCATATTATCAACATAGCTAATCAACACACCACTCTCTTCCCTCAAAATAATCAAACTTTTATTCCTCCTCTTAGAGATGCCACAGGGAATGTCTTCCCTAAAATTATCATGAACAAAAAAATGCTTCAAAACATTATAAATGACCTTTAGCCCTTTTCATTATTTCTATTAATATTGGTAATATATCTTCAACTATTAAGTATGATGGGACTAAAGACCATGCGCCTTTCCTCAAGGCCTTTGGAAATATTTACAAGGAAAAGATCCAAACCAATACTTTCACCACAGCTAAACTCTTAATTAAAACCTTTAATATAGATGTATTAGAATGGTACATCCAACTTCCCCATCATTTAATATGGCAACTAGAGGATTTAGTTAATCCTCTAGTTAAAGATTTTTGACACAATGATCTTCCTAAAAATTACCTTAATAGTTTCATCAATACTAAGCAGTCTCCCACTAAATCAACTCATGATTTTATCAAGAGATAGAAATATCTAGCCCAAAAGGTTGACCATAACATGATTGATGATAAAACTTTTAATCTCTTTATAACTAACTGAACTCATTTTCTTCAATACAAGGTTTGAAATTATTCCCCTCAAATTCTTAATAAAGCTCTTGACCAAGCCAAGTGTCAAGACTTCTTAATGAAACATTTTGAACATAATAAAAAATTCCATAAAGGGTATTTTCAAACCTATAATAATGCCATAATATGTAATACTCCTCAAACGAAGCTAGGAATTGCCAAACCCAGTAATCCCTCATCTTTTCACACACCTTTAGTAGTGTCGTAAATGAAACAATTTTTAGTGCCCTCTAAACCATTTTCGTATCCCAATAATCCTCACAAATGGTATGAAACTAATAATTTTATTGGTTGCATTCTAACATTAGTCACTCCCATGAAACTTGTAGAGGGCTTACCAAATTTGTTGTCCCCTACATGATTGGTAATTCATTCAATCATGAAGCCATGATTCAAATCCATCATCAAGATTATAACACCAATTATCAAAAATAAAAAGGTCCCAAAAATTATTTTTATAATAATAAAAAATATTTTTCCACATGTAACTCTCAAATAGCTAACAAGGATGTTTGTGCCATTATCACCGATTATGACCAATATTATAATAATTCTCAATATGTTAATGTGGTTAAGGTAAATTATCACCAAAAACTATCTCATAGAGATCTTTTTACCAAATTTAAGAAACCATTTTTGGAAGAGAAAATCCTCAAAGATACTAGAACCACTTAGCTAGCTTCAAAAATTAATGATAAACCATCTCCTACTTCCAAACCTCCAAAATATAACTTACTTTATAAACCTTGTGCTGGTTCTTCTTCCAAAACCAATTGGAACTTCTTAGAAGAGCTTAAATCCATTACTTACAAAATTACTCTTATGGATTTAGTTCATACCTCCCATTATCATTGCAAGTTCCTTATGAAACAACTTTAATAAATTGTAGACATCTTATGTAGAACAAGACTCACCTTATCATGAGCCTCAACCAACTAAAGTGCATACCATTGGATCCATTTATCCTTATCCAAAATTCTCCATAGAGTTCATCAAAGAAGACATGATTAATGATGAGATCTTATTTAGAGTTGATGATCCACCCCTATTCATTAAAATAGCCATTAATACTACCCTCATTCAAAAAGTATTAGTTGATGAAAGACCAGGTTTTAATGTGACGTATTTGTGGCTCATTAAATAAATTAGTTATAATAAATATCATCTTATGAAAACCAATGGTAACATGTCATGTATTTGACATGACTAATCAAAATCCACTTGGTTGTATCTGGCTTCCTCTTTCAATTAGACTTAAGACCATTCAAACTAAGCTTATGGTCCTTGATCTACCCTTATCTCACAACATACTCCTATGATGCCCATGGACTCATAAAATGAAGGCTATCATCTCTTCTGATACCCATTGTATCAATTTCCTTCAAAATGTAAAATGTATAAACATGAGGTTGATCCTAACCCTTGGAGTATTCAACTTCCAAATCCTAAATCTTAATATTGCACTCCTACCATTACAATGATCAATAGTGATTCATTACCCAAATTCATTAAAATGAATCCATATTTACATGTCACTCTTGTTTATTCTAATGATGATGAGCTTAATTATCTAAAAAATACTTGAAACACCACCAAACTACCTCGTTACATATCAAAGTGGCTTCTTATTTCTTTATTTCTTCTGATCACACAATTCCTCTCATAGATGAGATCATTGATTTATCCCCTCCATGGAATGATTAGGAAGCCTCTTAAACATAATATGACTTCATACTCAATGATTATGGAGTGGAAAAATTATTCTAAAATACTTTAATCATGTTTCCACATAAATTCAGTCATCTAAGCATTTGCCCTTTTGAAGTTCCTCCCAAATCTCAAGAATGTACAATTTCTCCAACCTAAGATGATAATTACATCATGGCCCAAGCTCAATCATGATACTTGGATGTTCAACACTATTAGAAACTCTATTTCAAATACATGCATTCAATCATGACATCCATACCATTTCTATTCAATTTTAGTTAGCTCTAGAAGGTCATGTACATCCTATTAATTCTCCACTCATTGTTACTCTTTGGGAGGTAGAGAAAATCTTACCTTTTTAATATTCAAAACTTCCTCTATCATCTATTCCTCCTAAAAAATGAATCATTACATCGAGTTCTCTCCTCATCTTTAGTGCTAATAACAAACCAATCAAATCCGATTAATTTTCTTCCCCTACTCCACCTACTCCTGAGATTACATTACATACCAAGGCCATAGATGTATGTCAAATATATCTAAGTATGATCATCATGATAATAAAATTATTGATCTTGAAGTAGATATTGAGTATTATGGTCCTCTTGCCCCCTTACCTAGAGATGAATCCATTCTTAAACTACTTCATGCCTAAAAACTTCAACTCCCTCAACAACATCACAAACTTTGGATTTTTTAGAATAAAGCCCCTCATTTTAACAACTTCAACACTATCATTGATCTTAATCATATCCCTTTTCCTCTACCTAACATACCATATCATCTCTAAAATGGGAATGATATGCTTATCAAGGAAACTACCAAAATTAAATATGGTACACCATCATTCTCTTGACCAATCACAAATTATCAAGAACTTACACCAAATGAACATGATAATTTTATACTGTTATTTAATAAATATCATGATATTTTTTATTGTTCCTTTGAGGATATGCCTAGTACTGACCCTAGAATCATGGTGCATAATACTGTCACCTATCCCGATGCCAAACCCATGAAATAAATGAAATTGAAATTTCCACCTATAGTTTCCAACTTATGCCATAAAAAAATAATTAAACTTCTTTATATTAAGTTTATCAAGCCTATGGAATACTTAGAATGGGTTTTAAACATTGTCCTTGTTTGGAATAAAGTCACCATGGTAATTCACATTTGCATTGATTTATGTAACCTTAATTGTGCTTGTCCTAAAGATAACTTCCCTTTACCCTTTATATATGCCATCATTGATTCCACTGATAGTTATGAAATGTTATCCCTTATGGATGGCTTCTCATGTTATAATCAGATTCCCAATGCACCCAAAGACCAACATAAGATAACTTTCACCATGAAATGGGTAACCCATTATTATGTTAAAATTCCCTTCAACCTAAAAAATGCTATAGCTACCTATCAACATGCAATGAACCATATTTTCCATGATCTTATTCATAATATTGTATAAATCTATGTGGATCATATCATTACCAAACCTAAAAACCACAAGCTACATCTTTATGATCTTGCTATCATCTTTGATCCCCTCATTAAATACAAAGTTATTCTAAATCCTTAAAAATTAGTTTTTGGAGTCACATCTAGAAAATTGTTAGGTTTCTTAGTCTCTCTTCATGATATTGATGTCAATTCTACCAAGATAAATTATATTCTCAACATGCCCATACCTTGTTCCATTTCATATTTTCATACTTTCCTTGGTAAACTTGGGGAAATAAGATGGTTTATCCCTAAAATGACTTACCATATTTATTATGTTAATTATCTTATAAAGAAAGGTAATGACCTTGAATGGATAGATCCTTGTCAAAAATAATTTTCAAATATGAAAGACTCTTTACTTCACCTATCCACTCTTTGCCTATCTTTTAACGACTGTACTTTAATCTAATACACTACTTCCATACGCATATTAATTGGGGCAATGCTTTCCAAAAAACATGATATTAGAAAGGATTATATCATCTATTATATTATATGAGGAATCATCAACTATGAGAAATGTTATACCAATGTAGAACATGATTGTCTCACCATTTATTCTGTTGCTAAAAAACTTTGACATTATATGCTTTATCAAACAACTTACATTATTGTTCATTCTAATCCACTTTGTCACTTATACAAATCCTTTCTTTTGGGAGATATGATCAATAAGTGGATGTTCCTCATCATGTAATTTGATCTTCGTATTATTACATAAAAATATATTAAAGAACAAATCATTATTGATCAAATCATAGTATCTCCCATTCAAGCTGCCGACCACCTTCAAGATAGTCTTTCTGATGAAGTATTTTACCAAATGGGTCAAGGTCATGCCCCTCATCAATGTCAATAGTACCACCATTTCCAAACTTATCCTCAACCAAATAATATATCACTTTGGCATCCCTCATACTATCATTTAATATAATGGTGTCAATTTTAAAAATAGGGATGTCAAACAACTTTGTGTTAAATTCAAAATCAATCACAAATTTTCCATGCCCTACAATCCCACATACAATGACCAAGCCAAGTGCACCAACAAAACTCTTAATAAAATTATCAAAAGGATAATCCATGAAACCAAAACATATTGGCATGTTCATCTTTATCCCACTCTTTGGGCCCATCACACTAGCATAAATAATGCTACTCAGGCAATGCCATTTTCACTAGTCTATGGTTCAAAATCAATCCTCCAATTAGAAGTTTATCTTCCATATCTCTGTATATATCTTCATGGTATCATACCTAATTAAGGATTACATGAAGTTTGCCTTCATGCTCTTAATCTTCTTAACAAACTCTATCTTTCTGATCTACAACACAATCACCAATTCAAGGCCCATATTGCTCTTTATTGTTGGTTATATTGTCCTTAAGTTAGACTAAACACATGAAAAAGAATTAAAATATGACCCAAAATGGTGGGGTCCTTATTTATTCAAAGACATCATTTATCCTAGTACATATTGTCTTCAAACCAATGAAGACCATATTTTCAAAGAACCCAGCAATGCACAATTTTTAAAGATCTATTTTTCCTATATCTTTCCCTTCTTATCATGATTCCTATATGTTATTCCTAAAATATATTTTCATGATACTTACATGGGCCTTACCCTATGAAATAGTCTCTCTTTTCAGAAACCTTAGTTCCTCTTTTTTGGTCTTTTGGTTTTCCTTTTCTCATGATTTGCATTGTAAAATGATGGATAAGACCTAGTCTTCCTCATGATTTTTTGTTTATTCTCAATATTTATTTATTTTCCAATAATTATTGCACCCCTTAGGTTTCTCTTTTTGAGTTATAGTATAAGACCATCGATAAGACTTGGCCTTCCTCACAAATACCATCTTTATCTCATTTACTTTTCACACTCTTTGTGTACCCTCATGGGTTTTTATTTTATTACTTATATATTAATACCATGGATATGAGTAGGCCTTCCTCATAAAATCACCATCTTTAAATAATTCAGCATTCCTTCTTTAGAATGTGTCTAACAATGGTTACAAGTTTTTGATCATTGTTCTCAACTTTGGCTTCTATATATTTTGTAGATAAAATTTGCACAACAATAATGTGTTAGCATGTTTTCCAACACTTACCTCATTATTATGATAAGAAATCATGTTTTAATGTCATTGTATCCTTTTCACCCTTTGCCACATTTTTTTGATTTGAAGTCCTTCAAATTGTTTCATGTATCATTCCTCTTGATTTTATTTCCTCTCACTCCGTAGTAGATAAATCAATGTCGACATCAATACACCACTTTTATTTTTCATGAATTTACAATACTATTAAACACTATGCTCTCTAAGTTCTCTTTCTTAGCAACCAAGCCCAAAGTCTTTAAATGATAGTCATTTTTAGAACCCATGTTTGGTTTTCCAAATTTATAAGGAGAATGAATAGAAAAAATCATTAAACATTTAAAATAAAAATTATTTGAAACAAAAGGTAATGATACAAAATGTAACATACAAAATTTCAAATTTGAAAATCACACCAAAAGACATAATTACAAGCACATCTCCTATCTCCAATCAAAGCTCAAACTCCATAGTTTTCCTCATGATAGAGTCAAGGTACATTGGGGTGAGGTAGGATAGTAGATTAGAATAAGAGAATTTAACAAACTCCATGGTTATACCTACTTTTTTTAATCAATTACCCAATCTTCACAATAGATTGGTAGCTATGTATGGAGTCCTAAGGAGTGGGAAACACATTGTGGGAAGGTAGGTCTATTGTACTATTCATGCATATAGCCTTCATGGGATGATCTACAAAATTTATTTTTTGACCTAAGGTTTTTTTAGCTAGGAGAAGTTATTTATAGTCCTTAATGTTTAAAATACTCTTATTTCAGCAAACCTAATTTACATATCTTGACTTCAATAAAGCATTTCTCTACCTTGGTTTTTCCTTCATTCTCCCCTCCACCCATTTCATTTCCCACCTTGATAGGCAAGAGTATTCTAAATCTATTTTCACACTTCTATAATTCACTCTTATTCATATATTACAAACGTGCTATCACTACTTTGTTTTAGTTTTATCTATCATTAGAACAAAACAACATGCTTGAGTAACTAGGGATCGCTTTATTTATACCATGGCTTTACAATTTTATACTTGCTTTGCTTTATTTTACCATTTTTAATTATTGTACCTCCATTTTTGTAGACATATGAGTTCATTTATATTTTCCTATTATTTTTACATTGTTGAGTGAGGTTGGTTTGTTACTTCTCACTCACAAATATTGTTTTCCCTTTTACTCACCTTTTATATTGATGATTGAGTAAGGATTGTTACTTCTCACTCAAAAATGTTATTTTACCATTTTTTGCTTGACAATATTTATTTAAGGATTTTTATTGATTATAAATTGATGTTTGATTACCATTTTTTGACATCTATCCTTTGTTTGACTTGGTGAGTTTGCATTTCTTACTTAAGGTTTACTTGTTTGAGTTTTTTAGTTTTTAGTAGATTTGGATTTTGGTTACCAGATTTACTTTGAAATTTTTTGACTTGGTCATTTGGTCTAACATAGAATTTGTCACCCTAGCCTCCAAAATTTATAAGTACATCTCTTCCAAATAGTATCATTTATCTTGGCTTTCTTGTGTGCATTTTTTTTGCTCTTTAGGTTTTTATCCTTGGGTTTATCAAAATTAGTCTCTACACCCTCCATGATACAAACTACAAATACATTAGACAACCATCCAACATCAAATGTAATTCAAGGTACACATGCATTAAATTTATCTTTAGTTATTTTCATTTTACTCATTTCATTTTGGTTATTTTTGCTTTAAAAATATTGTATTTTTTTAGTTTCAGCATTGTGTGTTGCTATGTTCTTTCTCAAGACACCATCTCCTATTACACCTGAGTGACATGTGATGATCTTTGAGTGGGGAATATATATAGACATAATATTTTAAAAATTTATAAATTACTAATTATTTCTCTATTGAAGGTACCTATAGAGTCTTAATCTCTATGAGCGCATGCCTTAAGGGGTACATCAGTAAAGGGGTAGGTAGACCATTGGTTCTTCGTAAGATTGTTGTCCCTTTACCACCACTTGTTATCAATCCAACCTTCTCTAAAAACATTCCCCTAAGCTTTTCCTCTTAATTTTGACCCTCCTCTAGTCATTTTCCACCTTCATTTATTCCTTCCCTAGTGTAAATTCATTTTTGATGGTTTATGATACATTGTCGACCCCATCAAACCTATACTCTAATTGAAAAAACATGAGAACCTAAATTTTTTTGTCAATAAAAATACATATTAGATTAGGCTGACCTTATTGGTTAATTTTTTAAAAATTACTAGGGTTAGATTCAACTATATATATATATATATATATATATATATATATATATATATATATATATATATATATATTCATTTTATCATTTCTAAGAGACAACAAGAGTTAATTATTTATTTGTTCTTCTTTACAATATGTTTTTCCACTATTTTACTTGAGGAGTCTTAGCATAGGGTTTCTACTTGGGAAATAATCCCATATTGTGTACAATTCTTGGATACATTGGCCTTTATTAGTGATCCTTAAAAACATAAACAACCTCTTACAAAGAACTTTTGGTCAAGGGAGAGATTGAGTCTTGATGGGTTCATCTTTAAGGTCAGTATCTCTAACTTTGCTCCTCTCTTTTAGTAGGTATAAGTACCATAAGTAATGTATTGTTAATATATTACTCTCTCCATATATTAGGGTCTTACCTATAATTATATTAAATATTATTCTCTTATCTATGTTTATTTTTATGCTTACTAACCTGCATTTTATGAACAAGATTTGGTGAGCACTAGATTAGAATTTTACTTTACTTGTCATTTATATTAGTAAATATGAAAACATAAGAAATTTTAGGGTTATTGCATAGTTTTACTTGACTTGAGGCCTTGAAACCCTCCCCGGTGATTTTAATGTGGTAGGAAATCCCTTGGATAGGTCTAGCGAATCCATCTTGGTCATGACCCTAAATATTTAATCTATCAATAATCATAAGTGTAAGTAGGATTCATCTTATCTAAGATAGGATTTATTTATATATCAATGTTATTTTCCTTTGGATACAAACTCTATCTATCTATTATAATAAGCAGTGGCTATTAGGACAAATTTGTGCCCTATCGAAGAGTTTGGATTGATCACTCTAATGAAATCATTAGCCCATTGAGAAAAAAGGTCATCCCTTGATGACTAGTTGGAAAGTCATGACGTCATGCTCTTCTTGTTTAAAAAATATTTTACATTCATTCCATGTGTTGACATGATTATGGGCATCTCTAAATTTTCTAGGGTAATAGTATGCAATTGTCAATATTCTATAAACTATAGCATTCACAAAGAAATGTCCACTACCTATTTTTTGATGCAAATTATCTAGGCTATCCATAGTGTCTTCTCTTAAGACATAAATAATGTAAATGAATTCATATTAGTTTTTATACAATACTACTTTTTATCATTCAATGAGTAGACTTGAGTCTAAGGGATCACCTTTGATATTTGTTCAACTCAATAGGAAATGTACATGTGTGTGAGTAATAGATGATGTGAGCATAACAATAACCACAAGCTACCTAGGATTGTTTGATCAAATCAATATGAATGTGTGGATATGTATTATTCATGAGATAGATTATTTCTTGGACTCACACCATCTTAGTGGGTCAGATTTCAAGATCAAACTATTGTCATTTATACATTCACTTACCTCTTATCTCTCCTAATTTTTTCTAGCTAAGCCTAATCTTGACAATTGGATATGGAACAATGGAATGTGTATTATTCCTAATAATTTAATTCCTAAAGTTATTTTATTTACTCATCAAGGCATATATCTAATTATCTATCACTAAATATTTCAATCATGCCTCTTTTAAGTTAGTAATCATGAAGGTAGTTGGGTGTTAATTATCATGTGATTTTTATGTGAATATTGATGCTATAGTGTGTTGTAAAGTAAATGAATAAAGAAACAAATCCTTATTAAAATTAAGGATAATTATAACTGGAGTTTGAGAAATAATAGTCTTAATATCTTGAAATCTTTTCTTGGCTTCAACTACCCATTCTATTTTATAGTCTTGCTTCAACATGAAATTTTGTGGCTTGACAATCTCTATAAATATAGAAATGAATTTTCTCACAAATTTCATCTTGCCAAATAAATACTTTAATTTTTTATTTTTGTTAGGAGGCATATTTTAAAGGGTATAGATTCATTCTATGTCAATATAGATCCCATCTTTTTTAATGACGTGAACTAATAGTTTCCATTTAGTAATTCCAAAGATGCTCTTATTTAGATTGAGTGATACTCCATATCTTCTTCATATATCAAATACATTATCTAGATTATCTACATGATGAGTTCTATTCTCTTAAAATACTATGAGATCATCTATATAAATGATGATGCACCTTCCCACAAGTCCCTAAAAAACATATTCCATGGCACATTTAAAGGTTAATCCTCAGATAATTAGGCCAAAAGTCATCCTTTTATACATAAAAGTTGCCCACTTAGTGGTAAATTCAATCTTCATTCTATATTTTTCTACCACTAACACTTGACTATATCCTTAAAAATCCATCCAAGAAGGACAACATTTTAGACTCACTGATCATATGAGTCACCTCATCTAAGGAGGGAAAAGGATAGTTATCTTTTTTTGATTCTCTATTTAGGCTCCTAAATTCAAATCAATAGCCTTATTTTTCCATTCTTTTTATTGATAGGGACTAGGTTAGCAACCTAGGGGGATGACTCATTGGAAACATGATATTAACATCCAAAAAATTATACACTGCTATCTAAATGAGGGGTTCTAAGATTGGATTACTAGTGTATGTGACTAATTGAAGGTATTATATTCTAACATCAAAGGGATAGTGTGTGTGATGATCCTAGGATAAAATATTTTGAGGTCTTCATGTGTCCAAGATATCACATCTTTATATTCTATCAATATACCATTAAATAATTATTTCTCACTTTTAGTGGCCTCTAGGCCAATGTTGACATATTGAGAATGCTCATTCATTCCTAAATTAACCTTAGTGAAGTATGATTCAATTTCTTTTAACTGATTCTACTTTTGATCTTGTGGATCCATGTCAGAATCTCTCTCTAGTGATACCATTCCCATTTGTATATGATTCTCTTTTAGCTATAAGACACCTTATTCTCTTAGGTATTTTGTTTTCATAGGTTCATAATACTTATCTTATATTATTTGGGATTCAAATGCCCAAAATTTAATCATAAAACATATGATATGTTGATCATAATAAAATATTTATAAGTTATTCACATTGTCTAGGATAAAAGGGCAAGGGAATAGTTCCACATATAACATATGCATTTTAGATTCCTAAAGTGATTTTAAGCTAGTAGATGAATCTTATATTTAATATAATGCCTAATTTTATTCTTTTGAAATATCTCTAATGTTGATTGCTTTAAAGGATTCAATCATATCATAAGTTTCATGTATGTACTTAATTTTAAGTAAGTTTTCACTAATATTTATTTTTGATGTAGTTGACAACTAACTCTAAATCACCAAATATCTATAGTTTCTTAACATTGGGTTTTAATGAAACTTGTACAAAAGATATTATATCCTCATACTTGGCTTAATTATTAGTGCATGGGTATTGGATCTTATATGTGGCTAGGTACTATTTTCTATCTAGACTGATGAAAAATATGCCAATAACAAAACCTTGATTATATCTACCACTATCAAGGTATAGGGTACATGACTACAAATGATCTAAAAAAACTTGATCACGAGTTTGATTCTTTGTAGTTAATGTGTACACACCTACATGTGATGATGTAAAGTCAACCTTCTCATTCTTGGCAATATATTTGATAATTAAGTACATCAATTTTTGTTCTTATTCCACTTGAATCTGATTAGATACTCATTTCAAAGGCAACCACATATGTGAGAAGTACATTTCCATGTACCCATTCAATGTCTTTATCAAATCAAGAATTAGTATCAAGCCATAAGATACAGTAATATCAATGAAGATAATGTCTATGCACTTTTATACATGTGGTATAGACGTAAACTATATATGTACATTTATCAATTCCATTCCACATGACACTAAATACTTTCCTAATTATAAGACCACTCTTTTATATTTATCTAGGGTCAAGCACATTTTATTACATACAGTTGTAGGCATCACATTGGTTGAGTCACCTGAGTCAACTAAATAATTATGCACATTCTTATTAAACATTTTTATGGTTAGAAGAAAAGGTGGTACCTCAAGATTTTCCTTGTAAACAACCATGTGGGTTTGAGAAACCTTTCATATTTTGGAATATGGTCTCCCAATCAAGGCCATGAAAAATAATTCTCTTTGTTTAATAATCTGAACTAGCTCATGAAGAATAATTTTTACACTAATCTTATTCATACTTTTGACTATACTATATCCAATGTTTATCTATGGATCTATACTTTTTTGTACATCACTTCCTTTTGGATTAGGTGGATTTTTTTTTGCCTTAGCATTTGGGGAAGTAGTAGCAATGTTATTTGGAAGTGTTGAAGTAGTATCAGACTATTTATTATTCAAGTTGTAGTTAATACTCTTGAATTTATGAAAGGTATGGATTTCATATGTATGATCTTTAGGTTCACTCTAATCTTCCAATAGGAAGAAGAAATCATATGTCTCAAATAATGTTGCTATGATGGAAGAACCTGGAGTAGTGCAAAGGGGTGGATTTATATGATTTGGAAAACCTTCATACATGCCCATTTCATTATACATGATATCAAAATTAGTACATAAATATATGTCATCCAACTCACCATGAGGAGATGTATTGTGGACTTGGCACCAATTAGGTAGTGCTACTTCTAAGATGTCTATTTATGGCATATTATTAGGTGGGTTTTTTTGTGTTTTTACTAGATATGCTACAAAGTTTGTTGTACCTTTGATATGATAAATTATTAAAGGGTTTTTTTCCACACAGTGTTTCCCATTCACTTATGCACACTCAGGAACTCATTGCTTAGATGCTACACCATTTTTTGGATATCATCCAATTGTGATTTTGTAGAGTTAGAATAAAAATCTTATGTGATATAAGTGTTAACTAGTATTAAAGATTGGTTCTAATTTTATTGATTAGGTGAAGACACAGGATTATTTAGAAAGCTAGGGTGTTGGTTAGGTAGATAATGGGCTAGAGCCAATTGTGTATACATTTAGTTTTTATTTTGAGCCACAACATTATGAATAGTAGTTGAAATAAGATTGAATAATAGAAAATTAGGACCAATATTGGTTGCAGCCAAAGATGTTAATTGAGGATTAAATTATTTGTCAATATTGATAGATTAAATATAGGCCAATGGTTATGATGTAATACTAGGTGCTCTATGGAGAAATACATCTCTCATAGATTCCTGGGCACTCTTGTACATTTCAAGGGCTAACACAACATTGGGTTTAATTCATTGTCAATTCAACTATATGTATTTTGAAATATTACATTAAAGCCTTTAATTAGCTCATTATCTCTCTCCTAGTTTTTAAAAAATGTTGATATAAAACATTTGGGCTAGTGACCCATCTAAAATGTGCCAAAAAGGTATCTTGACACTAGTACAAGATGTAATCAAATTATCTAGAATATTGAGGGAACGGTCATAAATAAAATATGTTATGTTAGCCCTTATACATTTCAAGGGCTAGCACAACATTGGGTTTAGTTCATTGTTAATTCAACTATATGTATTTTGAAATATTAAATTAAAGCCTTTAATTAGCTCATTATCTCTCTCCTAATTCTTAAAAAATATTGATATAAAACACTTGGGCTAGTGACCCATCTAAAATATGCCAAAAAGGTTTCTTGACACTAGTACAAGATGTATTCAAATCATCTAGAATATTGAGGGAACAATCATAAAACAAATATTTCAAGTTAAAAGAGAATATTATACATATAATAAATTTATGTGTTTTGTTTACTATCCTTAATGTAGTTTTTAAATACTTTATATGTTCTTCAGTAGTATTGCCTCTCGAGGGAGAAAAGGTAGGAATATACTTTTTAGGTTTTTGAGGTAAATCATGCACATCTCTAAAAACAAAAATTATAGAAGATAGGACCATCATACATGGAGGGAGATAACCTCTTCTAATTAGAGAATAGGATCAAGTCTAGGGTCCATTTAAGATGCCTCTATCTAACCTAACTTTAATATGCATCTATAAGTTTAAGAGTAGTAGACCAGTATCTAAGGTGGACCCTATTAGTCTTATATATATATCAAGGGAAACTCAAGTGATATTTTAAATAAAGTAAACAAGTTACTTCCCTCTATAACTAATTAGTTTCTTATTGATGTGGGTTATATGCATACCAAGAAATGTTATGATGTAGCCTATAATATTTTAGGATCAGTGAAATGGTTCACTCCAAGGCATGATTTGTAGGGTATTCAATTTCATCAAATTATTGGTGGTGTAATAGATATGAGTATAATGATTATTTACTTTAGATGGTTTAGATATGATGTGAGTCTAATATTATTTGATATGGGTGGATGGTAGGTGAACTAACCTATGGTGATAAAAAAGTTAAAAAAAAAACCTAAAAACTAAATAAAAGTAGGGTAGAAAACTATATTTATGAATCAAATGTAGATTAAACCCTTCTAAACAATACCTTGCACTATGGGTTGGAGAATTAGTAAAAAATTTAGTGTTTATTGCAAGTTAATGTTAGCACACAAAAACAAACACAATTAATATTCCAAGGGAAAAAATATATTAAGCTTTAGTGATGATAATAAAAGGTTACTACAAATGAAATATTGCAATTGCACATATTAAAATGGAGATTATGATTATTTAAACAGAAAAGCATCAAAATTATCTATTTTAATAATATGAATAAATTTATTAAAAAATGGTTATGCACACACAAAAGACTTAAAATACCATAATAATGTAACTTCTTCAATGAATTATAGGTTCAAAGAAGATTTATGTTTTGCACATCAAGACAAATCTATAGAATAATCTATATAATTTATTATTCATCTTAATAGCCAAGATTATCCTCCTTTGGAATTGTGAAGATACAAGAATATATATCTTTTGGTGGGGTTACCTCATCCTTAAAGCAATGTCTAATTTTACAATTATAATTAAAGAATTGATTCAAAGTATGCATGTTCATGATAAGATTGTTGACCAAAATTACATAACTATAATATAAATACACATATACTCAAAAATAAAATGGATATTTGGATATCTCTTATAATAGAGTACATGTAAACACATATATTTATATTTAACTATAGTGCCATCTTCACACCACTCGAAGAAGAACAAGGATACATGATTGTCATAGTAACTAAAGTAGTTTGAAACCTATCATGTGAAGAACTAGATGAAGTGGTAACTAATAGTGATATGGAAATATTTTTTTCTTGACTAATACTAGTGGTACCAATAGAAATATTCACTAATATATGAACTTCCACCTAAGGATGACTACCTAAATTTGTGCTCTATGTGGTGGCAATGTCTTACTTAACAATCTTGAGATGTTCAAATAGCACATATACGATGTCAAAATTAGTATTAATAATATGAAAATGGAGCATGGATTGGTTAAATATTCACTTAATTTCATCCATTATCCTTTTGTGCTTAACTATTGAATCTCTAAATCCAACTCTGAGTGTTTCTACCATGGCCACTTTGTCTTTATAAAAATTTCTTCACTAGTCTTATACATAGTTCCTTCGAATTTGGCCTTGAATATTTTAAAATATACTCTATGTAATCAATCTACACTATATGGATAATCACATTCTTGACCCTCATATCTCTCAAAATATCTATAGCCTTTTTTTCTTGATTGCTAAACTATGGTACAAAATATTTCACTTATTGTTTCCAACTATAAGCACTGTCTCATTTGGGAATCACATAATTTAAATCCTATATGAATTATTATAAATTCAATAGGTTCAAGTGATTATAGGATCTCTTTATATCATATTATATCAAAAAGTTAAGCCTCTTCTCAAATGTTTTCAATTAGTTCTAGAAAGTTAACATGCTACCCCATTGAGTTTGGGACTCACCCCTATAAGTCTTTATAGCGTTTAGGATATCATATAACAAATTTATCATAATATAAACATTGTGTATTATTTATCTTGGGGCATGAATAATTTGTCTCTATAGGATATTTTGTCTTTATTTTCCCTAAATCCTGTACATATTTTTAATGGCCTCCTATTGTATTCATGAAATAACAAGAATATTCTACATATTCATAAAGTTCATTTGCTTTCCTTTTTTATTTCTTTGCCAAGGGAAATAAATTATCCCTTTTCTCTAATATTACTTCTTTGCATTTCATGTCTACTATCTTTCAGTGCCTTTCCCTCTATATGGTGCCAGTTTTCTTAACAAATTGTGTTCTTATCATTGGAATTTTTTAAGGACCAAACCCTTTTTGTCTTTTTTCCACTCTTAGGACTCTTTGACCCAAGAATGGACATTGAGTTCTCCTTGATCCTTAGAATTGAATAGTCTATGTAGATATGGTGGGTGGCAAAAATCTTGGTGGAATCATTGAATAAATTATTTGAATTGGAACTTGAATAGTTTGTTGAGTAACCTTGATTCGTCATAAGATGTCCCTCTAGGGCATATTTTTGAACATATACCTTATCTATCCTGGGGTCCTTTAATTTATAATAATGGAAGACCCAATTTCAATAGACAAAGGAATGGATATGTATAATTGGGAATATGAATTTAAAGGTGAAGGAGGTGATTGAGTATAAAAAATGGAAACATACACCAATTCTTTGAACTAAACTTCCCCGTTGGGGGCTTGCAGTTTGATCATTATTGAGGATATGGTTGAAGTAATTAAAGGATCAAAATAATCAAAGGTTTATGGCATAGTTTTATCAATATAAACATGGGAATATAATGTCTTCATCACTTTTCACAATAATTATTATCTTGAATAATATGTTTCAGATAAACTTACAAAGATAGGTTTTCAATCTCATTTGTTATAAATGCATATATACCATAAACCAAAGAATAATTTTTAGCTCAGGTAGGTGTACAAAATAATCTAATCTATATTGTATATTTCCACTATTGTTTTGAGTATCTTGGTAATAATCTTATTTGTCACTTTTGCTTTACTATTTACCTATGTTTAGTATGGTGTAGAGAAGGTATGCTTGATTTTATATTTTTTGTAAAATGACTTCACTAGTTTGTAAAAGATGACCCATTATATATAATAATATTTGAAGGAAAACCAAACCTATAAATTATATTAGTCATCATGAATCTAAATATGTCATCTCTAGTGGTAAACATGCGGGGAATTTACTCTACCCATTTGGTAAAATATTATGTAGTTGTGATTATGAATCCATGGCCTCATGCAAATACCACATTTATTTTTCTAATTAAATCAAATCCCCAAAGGGAGAATGGCCATGGTGAGATAATATGTTGTAAATCATGACATGGAGCATGATTAAATTGATGTTCTACTAATATTGGACACATATTTTAGCATGTTTGACACATTCATTTTCCATTGTGGGACAATAATAACCTTGATGTAATAATTTTTGTGACATCACTTCTATGTTGAAGTGTCCCCCACACTCACTATCATGCATATCTATAATAATATTTGTCAATACACCATATTAATTGTCCCTCTAAACCTATTTTTAAAAATGCATCCCCAATAATAGCATAATAAAATATTCCTTGCTATGGGAAAAATATATCATTTTGAGTAAAATGATTAGTATAATGTCTATGCATACAAAATTATATATATCATAGTACCATTATGTATTTGTTTCATTATGTGTGATTTGAAGAAATTATAGAGCATCTATTTTATTTATCATAATTTAAGGCTCATGTAATTGTCATATCATATAATTAATTTAGTCATCATTAATATACATAGGAATTAGTGATCTTGTACTGGCCATTGCATCAACATGAAAATCATCCTTATGTGGGGCAATTTAAATATCAAATATATTGAATGTTTATTTCAATATTTATCTAATTTATTTGTATGGAATAAAATGATCTTATATTAATGGGTAATGATTTATACCCTAATTAACATCCAATTGAGATTCACCCAATACTTGAATATGCTTAACATTAATTTTTTGTGCTATATACAAACTAATTATCGAGGCGCAATATTATTTGTTAATTTTGGTGCATGAAAAATAAAATCACTAATTAAATGACATATTATCCTTTAGGAGATAAAAAATGATACCTATTCTAACACTTGTCATCCATTCCAATTAATAGAAAAACATCTAGTCCATGTATCACATGATACGTGATAGGATGATACCTCATCATGTAAAGCCTCAATCATTGGAAAATTATATGATAATGGAGATACAACTAGATGATCAACAATAACTTAAACTTTTTCTATTTTTTGAGATATTGTTTTTAGATAAAATTATGTGAGTTGAATCAACCATTTATCTATTCTTCCTTCTAGATGGGTTTTGTTCATGATAAAATTGCATGGGTCTACTTTGGTTATAACATGAATCTCTTTATTAGTTATGTAGTGTCAATTTTGTGTAGTAAATACTAATAGCAAACACAATATTTCCATTATAGTATAATCATAATCATAATAAACCAATTTAAAATTAATTTATTAAATTTCTCATTCTGCATGATCATCATCATATTTTACTAATAAGGCCCTTAAGACATTGTGAGTTATGTAAGTATAAATAACCAACAATCTACCTTGTATTAACACCATAATAATTAGTGGATATGCTAAGTATTATTTGATTACATCAAAATTATTATTTTTTTAGTATATGCATGAAATGCATGTTTTAATCAGCCATAGTTGAGCAATAAAACAATGAATTGCCTAAATTATGCCTTGTAAAAATCACAACTAATTTAAGTTAGTTGGTGGTGGAATCTCCATAATTGACTTTTTTTTTTTTTTTTTTTTGTATTAACATTGATACCATGTTGATAAATAATATAACACATGTTTTTTTTAGAATATACCAAAAAAATAAACTTTTTTTGATTTAATCACACATTAATTTTTCTCAAACATTCAAATATATGTCTTAAATTTGCAAAAAGATATTATAGGTGATTTGATTTACTAGTAATTCACCAATATAATATTCAACAATATTATGAGTAAAATATGAAAAATGTGTGTCATTTCCATTTCATGTGTATCGCATTCATTGTTTAGTCCAAAATCAAAATAGTATAACAAAATGTTCCCCATAGTGTATTGAATATTATGTTTTCTTGATCTTTAGGGTTGAACTTTATTTTATTATAACTAGCAAAACCATCCATGAATAAAATTGTTTCATACCTAGCAGTGAAATAAACAATCATGTCTATGTTATGTGATGGAAATATTAATTTGTAAAAGCATTCTTTAAATCATGAAAAATATATGCAAAATCAAATGTCAAGGTTAGGCTTGGTTACAAGCACTATATTAGAAACCCAATCATAATATGTAATTTTTTTAATGAAGCCTACATATAGGAATATTTGAATCTCATATTTTAAAATTAGGGATACATTAGGATGCATATTATAAATCATTTTATTTGTGGGATTTGAATTTGGATATATTTGTATGTTGGTTTCTACCATAGATGGGTCAATTTCAGGCATGCCAAAATACACCCATTAAAATAACTCAACATAAACATGTAGAACCTATCAATAAGTTTTGAATTCATTCTTTTACATATTTACAACTAGTAATATTAGCTGAGGATCTTGATATACTCCATAATATGTCATAATGTTTATTCATTAAGCAAGGTAGATCTTTCTAAGATAAATGATGCAGTAGGAATGGTGTTATATGCATTATGTGGAATATATGGATATTATCTCTCATCGAAATAAGTATGAGAAAAGGTGGTATGAGAATTTTTTTATTATTATATAAGGAAACAAAATCCTCATATTCTCCAAAGTACTATAGCAATGACTTCTCATTCGATAAGTCATCTAATGTTTGAATTTATAGTGAAACATTCTCATGAATCAAATTAGGGTTGACAAGTTCTAGATTATAACCAATTATAGGTACATGCATACATCTCAACGTAGGTTTTATGAAATGTGGGTGGATATGATTGATTAATTTGTTTGCTAAATTTTTTTAATGAAAACCCCAAGCCTTGTCAAATTTTATTATGTAATATGTGAGGTGGTTAATATATTCCTTGCTCATGTTTGCCCAATCCTTGACCCTGATAACCATGTTTGAACAAATATCTAGAGCCAAAACCATAATTGTGTGAGTGTGGTTCATAATTACTCATTTAAAATACCATTAAAATTTTATTGAAATGATATATATCCACTAAAGATGTATAAATGAACACTTAATGAATAAGTTTTAGACATGCACGTAAACTATATGGAACCATATATGTCTCTTGTATCCAAGTGTGTCATAGAATTATGTTGTAATTTAAATAAATTTGCATAAATTGACATAAAGTAGGTAAAGTAATGGGTCTTAAGTGACATGTAATTTATTTATCCTGATACTTTTCATGAATTTTTTTCAAATCCCTTAATACTTATACTTGAGGATTCCAAATATTTGGCCTCAATTCCATGTAAGAAAAGAAAGATATATTAAAAATATCAAGACTTTAACCATTCTCAATAATTGCCCTTTCAATAATCTTATTGTGAACACATAATTGAATATATAAGGAAATAGAATAATCAATAATATGGTGGTTGGTTAAATATTCTTTTTCAAGGCAATATTTTGTTATGTCCATTTGATATAATTTAACATGGAGGTCACATATGGTGGCCCCATAATTATTGGAAATATTGTCATGTGTAATGCTTATAAGACAATACATTTTTAATGGAAAGACATGTAACAAACATAAGAGTGAAATATTCAATGACATCATTGGAGTGGTTTACAATATTATATGTCTATGATACTTGTTTCATTTGCCCACTTTGAATCTTAGTATTAATAGGTAGTACTTCATGGTAAACATTGTGATAATCTGAGGTATGTATAAATAAACTTGTTTTAGTTTCATCATGTTTTTAAACCCATCTAAGTATGATTTTTATTGATGAAATAATGTATGAAAGATAAAAATAAATTGCCATAATTATGTAGTGTACAAGGGAATAATTTCTATATGCATTCATTTTAAACATAAGTAATTCCATTGAGTTATTTAAATAAAATTATTTGCAACATTTTTACAAATTTTGAAATCTAAAAATAAGAAAACCCTAAGGCTAGGATTTTAAAATAAGACTCAAAGGTCATATCCACCAAATGTTTAACCTTTTTTGAAAATAAGTATTAAAATAATAGAAAGTAGTCTAATCAATTAAGGACTAAGCCATTCTAAAAAGTAGGATAGTTAAATAATTTGTATTCAAAATATATTCCTAATACAATGATGAATTATCCACTTTGATAAATATAGAATAAAAAAATAAAAATAATTAATTTTCATGCTTAAACACAAATAAGAGAAAATAATCAATTTTTTTAACTAATGTGCAAAAAATTCATGCTGATACTTATGTGAATTAATACATGCCGATGATTGCCATTGGAAATTAGTTCTCTGGTCACTTGGAGACTACCATCAAAATAGGGACACTAGTGTCAACACTTATATCTTGAAACCAGTGCTTTTATCCATAGTGAATTATAGGACCTTTTTAATAAATTCAACCTACTCATCGTAGGGTTCTCTATCACCTTATATATTATATGTTTAGTTCACACACATTGGTTATGGATATCAATATTTTGACAAAAACCCTAGATACATAAATTAGGGCATGCCACATTTAAAAGGTATGGGATCATGGGATTAATTGAAGTCAAGATAGACTCAAAAAACCCACTTTCAATTAGAATTACATACATATCCATATATTCTAAACATGGACCAAGACAAATGTAATTCTTTCGCTTATTTCGGCTTGTGTGTGAATAATGGTGTAATATGATATATGTGAGTGCATGTAATGATATACATTGAAAATTGACAAATGTATTTCATGGGATGCTCTTTGAATTATTCAAACTTGTAATAAAACTACTCCTATGACTAATTTGGAAATAGGGAAGGATATGTAAATATAACTCACTTGTGTGAATGATTTAGTGAGATCAAATAGGTATTTCCTTGGTAATATACAAATGTATAATTAGTAGGATTTATTTTATATTTATACCATACATTTTTAAAATAATATCATGAAGGATTAGTTAGTAAAAATAGTTTGACCCATATATTTGAAAATATTTTCAAATTTGAGCCCTTGTAGTGTACGAAGAGTAGCATTAGATTTGGGACATGAGCATCAACATTAATATCTAGGTCTAAATGGCATTTATTTAGAGAATAGATAATTCCTAAAGTTATATAACTTAAAATAATGGATAATTATGTTTTAAAGCATATTGTGGGATACATGTTATTTGTGTAATTAGAATATTAGGGTAATACCATAACATAAAATTTTATGCATAATGAGATGAAGATCACAAGCATTTCTATAGTAGGAAAGTCATGGATTGAATATGATATCCTTGAGTGATATTTTTAATTTTTATTAGACTATCTTATATTATAAAATATATATTTGAGTATCTAAAAAACCAAGGTAAAATCTGAACATCCCCATTTCAAGGTTGAAACAAAATTTTCAAATAAGTCCTTTGAAAGAAAAGTATATTATGAAATTATAGATAATGGTTGAAGTAAATGAGGAATAGTTTATTTTACCTAAAATATTTTGTGAATTAATTATTAATTGTGCATGTATCAACATGGAAGGCCATCCTCTATTTTGTAGGGAAACCTAGCCTGCAACTTCTAAAAGGAAGAAAAGGCTAGTTGTAAATAACTGGGATGATTTTAAATATTAATTACATCTTGTTTTTAACCCAATTTGGAATAATATTTAAAAAAATATTAAATGGTAGTATTATAGGAAATTATATAGGAAAAGCATACAATATTATATTATGTAATTATATATAAAATACATGCTCATAAACTTGGATACATAAGATGCAGATAAATTGAATAAATACTTGGGTAAAATATGTACTTGGTTGAAGAGGTGTTTCATATCAAGTAAGCCTCAATATATTGATAAACAAATATTGATAGCCTAAATAAATAAGAAGAGGGTAAATTCTCAAAGAAAAATCAGTTGATAAAAAAAGTAAAAAAAGAGAAACACCAGCTTTACAAGGCATTTAATAAAATTTAAATGGAAAGGTAAGAGGAATGACATATATTTTCATGGTTTCATGGATCCTAAGAATCAAGATAATTAGTGTGCATAGTTCATATCGATGTTAGTGTTTTACATTGCATCAAAAATCACTTCCCA